>PVKC010030704.1:0-14713 GCA_004027635.1 Crocidura indochinensis
TGGTAGGTTTCTGGGTACCAAAAAGAATGCCAGGATGCTAAAGGTTCTTGCAAGTCAAAGATAGTAACCTCTTTACTATCTCTCCAATTCCAAACTGTTTTGTGTTTTTCTCACTTAAGTATTTCTCTGACTAAAGGGATTTTCTCTTCACTTACACAATTACTAATTTTACCTCCTTGTTTAAATACCTTTCAGAAAGGTATCTTGTTTATTTTCTGATGTCGTCTTCCCTAATATCTATTAATTACATTGCCTAGCCTCATTATAAACTCACATATAAACCAGAATGTATTGATTATATGATAACTAAAAAATTTATGCCAGAGAAAAGAGTCAATGGATTACGTGCATTACCGGAAGGTTTTGTTGAAAAAAAAAAATAGGATTCAGTGGATTGGGTTTGGATTATAACAAGGTAGGATACAAATTTATACTAGGAAGAAGCTTCCAAGAAATTTCATCATTACAATTTGAATTCTAATATTCTAGGGGCCTTGGTTCTCCAATGTCTGTAGACATTGTGTAGAGAATTAAAATGATCATCACCTCTGGTGAGCTTATATTTGGGGCCATCTTTATAGCTGGTTAGAACCTCTGGTTTATATTACATAATATGTCTAAGTCCCTAACATATTCATCTGAAGAAAATTGCAGTAAATAAAATCCAGGTACATTTTGGCCATAATCTCGAGTGTCTAATGGAAATAGCAAATTGCTGAGCTGGTAGATAAAGTTGTGTATTCTTTTCCCCTTCTTCCTTCTTCATAATTATTTTTTTGCTGTAATGTCCACCACAGAGAAATTAGATGTGAGCATTTGGTACTAATTAAAACAACATTACCTGATAGAAAATGGACAGCCAGGGAATTTCCTGATACACGCACTCATTATAGAAATTTTATAGCCAATTTCCATGTTGTGCAGCAACATCACACTGTGTGGAAGCCTATTTGCTTTAGTGAGTCCAGGGAGTCCCCATGGTGCCTGGAGCAGAGATTCTCCTGGTAGCAAAACTGGGACTGATGCCAGTATTGCAACAGTAGCATCTGTATAATCTGAACATATCAAAATAGAAAAAAGTATTTTGGGCTGGGATATAGAAGTAGAAAACTTGCCTTCTATGAATAAAGTACTGGTTTGATCATCAATATAGCATGCATGTTCACACACACACACACAAACTTTTTTATACCATTGCATCAAGGAATATCTACTTAATTTGAAAATTACAACTATCCACTGTTTATGTTTTCTATTTTGGTACCTACCCAGTTTTATTTCATGAGCTCTTGTTTCATAAGTCAAGCTATATTTGTTAGATTTTTAAATTTAAATTGGTTTTAAATGATAAACACTGGAGTTAGTTGTACGTATTTTTTTTTATCTATCTAAATGGAAAAAATAGATGGGCAGGACTGAGTACTCAATATATTTTATTCAAAACTTGAAAAAGAAAACCTAACTTTATTGATGAAAATGAGGTCATAAATATAATGTAAAGCAAATGGTTATATTCTGATTTACAAAAACATAAAAAATACTTCTTCTACTACTTTCAAAGATCTAGGATTCTTTATTTACAGAGATGGGTGGAGTCACATTTGGCAATGTTTAGAGATTACTCTGGCATCCTGTTTTGGGATTTCTTCTGGAGACCAATAGTGCCAGAGATTGAAAAAGTATCAGCTATATGCAAACAAAAGATTTATCTTTGTGCTCTTTCTCCAGCCGAGGCTAGAATTTATTAGAAGAATTAGAAGAACTCATTAGAAGACAGTCTTGACAGTCTTAGCTCTGATATTCTGGCATAATACTAGGTGAGGCTATATATTAATCATGTATCTGCCAATTTTTAATTTGCCCTAAATTTCACAACTTATTAATTCAATTTTGTATCACAAAATCATAATTACTTGCTTCCATATTCCCAATAGTGCTTTTCTAAATATTGATTTCTCATCACTTCCCTGAATTCCATATCTTTATCTCATTTATGATGAAATTAGGATAAACTAATTGCTAATTAGAAAAATCTATTATAGCATAAGTTTTATTCTTATTATACTTTACTTTGCTCTATAAAGTGATAAGAAATAATCAAATGAGAGCATGGAAGGAATGAGAAATTTGATGAAATTGAATTATTGATATATGAAAATATGAAATTCTAACAAATGGGGAAAAGCTCATACACATTTTAAGCGTCCAAAATTAATTCAATTTTGTTAACAAGTAAGGAACTATGCGTTTAAAAATTAAGTTTTCCTTGCTAAGAAATATAAGGCTATGCCCTAACATAACATTATGTTCTAAAATTCTTAAATTTCCAAGCCCTTTATTCATACTTCTGATATTATTGTTGTGATGAATATTAATATTAAAATTCCCTTATATTAACATACAATTGCAGCATTTGAGCACATACTAACACTTTAATTGTGGTTCAAACACACACACACACACACACAAACACGCTTGCCAGTGGTATCTTACTCCTGGTTATGTTTCTTGCATATATTTTTAGTTGCAGTGCTCACATATGCCTGGCTACATTGTGGGCCAGAACCGGATGTGATGCCAGGGACATAAATAGAGGAGTTGCCAGAAATAGAGAGTGAAAGGGGCAGATTTGTGCCTAAAGCAAGTGGGCAGCATCAGGAATTAAATGTAGGGTCTCAGACTTGAAAGAGAGGATTTTAGCTGCTAAGCCATCTCCTAACCCTCCAGCATTATTTTTATATGTGAATTACTTATATAAATTACATCGTCTTGAAAGTTGTTGTTTATTCTCCTTCAACGTTGCTGAAGAATTAATGTAATAGAAATAGAGACTATAAAACCTATGTATCAAAAGATCTAAGGATCAAAAATAACTCTGTGAATAGGCAAGAAGTAATCCAAAATGTGTTATGAGGTTCCGATCCTGAGTGTTCATTTCCACCTTTAAATGAAAGGTTCTCTTAATGACTCAAGCCAATTATATATAATTGCAAATACTTTATGGAAGGAGTCTGCAGTATACAATACACAGGCACAATACAATTACCAGCAAGGGATGGAAAAAGCATAAGAGAATCGTTTAAAAATATTTCTGGAGTTAATAATTAAATATAAAAATAAGGGGCAAGTGATAGCACAATGGGTAGGGTGTTTGCCTTGTATGCATCCAACCTGTTTTTGATCCCCAGCATCGTGTTTGGTCCCCTGAACCTGCCAGGAGTGCTTTCTGTGGAAGCCAAGAGTAACCCTTAAGTTCTACCGGGTGTGGCCCAAATACCAAAAAGATAATAATATTAAAAAGAAGAATAAATTTTTAAAAAAAGAATGATTTCTGAGGCTGGAGTGATATGGCAGGTATAACACTTGCCCTGCCTGTGGCCAACCTGGGTTCTATCCCTGGCACTCTATATAGTCCTCTGCACCTGGAATAATCCCTGAACACAGAGCCAGGAGTAAACACTGGGCACCATTGTGTGGGGTCCTGAAAGAAAAATTAAGTTTTCAGAGTTCAAACTACACTGGAGGTCCAGAAGTACAATCACAACTGTCCATGTGAAAGGAGGAAGAGAGTTTCTTCTGAATCAGGATCCCCAACTGTCATAGATAAGATTTTGAGGAGGGCGAGTTTAAAAATTAGCTCAGATCTGGTCCATTGTTATGCCCCAATTTATACCCTATATCATAGGACCTTTGCTAATTCATTTCCTAACTTATACCTCATTTCAAATTTGCTAATTTTACTCTAGGCAGAACTTCTCACACAGCCATGTATGTTTATGCTTTTTAGCTATCTGTTTATATTAACAACCTATGTCATTCTCTCTATCGCTTCCACTTATTCCCCCTTGGAGTTACACTCCATCTCAATGGCCTCACCATTGTGCTTATATTGTAAAGCATGTAATATTTTGATCTGTCAGAATAATTACAATATCAATACTATGAGTAGAAAGGAGTACTGGAGACTACTCAGGTAAAGTGTTTGGGTTAATAATGGCACCAATCAATGTAATCTTGAGGTATACAAAATTAGTGTTTTTCAATTTTTGTTCTCAGAACATTTGTCATGGCTGGAGAAATAATAAAAAGACAAACTCGGTATTTCTTTCAATTTTTGATTTGCTTTGCTGAAAATCAGATAAACAAATATCCCATTGAAAAACACCAATTATTCACAACACCAAATGATGAGTCTTTTATTTTTTTTCTGAATGTTGAGTCTTAAGTCCCTCTTCAAAGAAATTCTCTTCCAGTAATGGAAAAATGTAAATATACTGTTGTTGCTTTTAAAAGCAGAAGCAATAAATCAGACACCTAATGTTCTATGCTAAAATGATAAAAGAGTAAATCCTATATTATACCTGTAGGTAAATCTTTTCTAATATAGATTTCAAACTTAAAGCAGCAACTAGGTTATTATATTATGCAACCCTTAGCAAGTTTCTCCTTGATCACCGAGCTTAATAAATGTAGACTGAGTCACACTGTGGGTGAGGAAGAAGAAAGGAAGTAAGATCTCTATCAGGCAATAAATTACAAAGGTATATTTGTCTGTTTCTTGTAAACAATTACTATTCAGACTTTAACACATAATTATAATTTTTCAACTTTCTCTTTCTCTTCTGATGCTTTTTTCTTTCATCCTACAATTAATAAGAAAATTTAAAAGTTGAGCAAAATGCACTTTTTATTTCCCCAGATGATTTTGAAACCTATACTTGTACTTTAAAAAAATATAAAGTCCTAAGAAGTTTACTTGAGAAGATGAGAAGACATTTACAGAGGACAGTGTTTGAAGCAGATTCCTCTTAGAATTATTTAGAAACTGAAGAGACAGTGCTGATGGAAAGGTAGAAAGGCTATTAATAATAAGTCAGGAATTTGTTCACTCCCTAGAAATAGTTCACTAAAGTATTTGTGTGTATCTCTTTGAGTTTTCAAACTTTTCTATTTTTTATTCAGTAAATAATTTTTATTTATAGATGAGAGTTTTTGGTATCATAGTTTATAAAAGTTGGAATCTTATAAGCTAGAATAAAAACAAAGAAGTGACATTCAAAGCAATACATAAAACTGTTTTGCATAAATTATTCTAGCCATATCATACATCTTCAAACTTAAACAAGAAAATATTAGATAATATAAAGTGATCACTTTTGGATATCTGCATACACATGCTTATTCAAACAGATTCTTCTTGTTTTCAAACTGTATATTTTAAGAAGGAAGAGGGGAATAGGCCACATCTGGTGGTGTTCAGAGCATAATCATGGCTCTTTCTTTAAGGATCACTCTTGGGGAGTCAATGGCATGCTGGAAATTAAACCCAGGTTGGCCTTGTGAAAAGCAAGTGCCTTATCCACTGCACTCTTGTTTCAGCCCTAAAACCGCTTTTTTCATTTTGCTTTTCTCTTTGTTTGTTCCCTTTGTTTTGGGGGAACCTGGCTGCGCTTAGGGGTTATTCCTGAATCTTTGTTAAGAAAGCTTTCCTGGCAGACTGGGGGGCCATATGAGATGCCAGGGATAAAACACAGATCCATCCCAGGTCGTCTACAGGCAAAGCAAATGCCTCACCGCTCTGCTATCACTCTGACACCCAAACTGCTTTTTTAAGCAGTGCGGTTTTGTTGACTTTTTGGATCACATTCAGAGTTACTCGTACTTCTGTGCTCAGAAATAATTCCTGGCAGACTTGAGGTATCAAATGAATGCCGGAACTGAACACAGGTCGGCTGCTTTCTAATATGCCCTACTGCTATGCTATCATTCTGGTCCTCTTTTAAGCAGTTTTTATTGGGATTTGTGGATTTCAAAATATGTAATATTATAAAAAAAAATAGATTCAACCTTTGCATTAATGTTTCCTTTAAAAAAATTCGTGAGGTGCTTTGTCCTCCTGACTTGTTTGCAGATTTTGCTTTGGTGCTAGAGGTGAAGGCAGTCACTCCAGACTCAAGTTGCCTACCAACTGGAGAAAGGAAATCCTCTTTCCTTAAAGCCAAGTTTTGATTGTGTTAAATAAATTTAAAAAATTAAATTAAAATGGATGAGCAAATAGAACGTTGGCATATTTTTAATTCTTGAATCTACTTTTACAGTGCTGAAAGTAGAGAACAAATATTCAGAATATATTCAGAATTTTCAAATATTGTTTCTGAAACCAATTCTAGGTGCTCATTACTCAAAGGGCCATTACTTGAGAAGCAAGAATCTAAGCAATGAAACATTTTTTATTCAGATGATAACAAGTTGAGGTGACAGTGGATTTTGTTATTGTTCCCGAATACCCATCTCTATGTTTTGATTGGGCCCAGAAATGTATAGGTCTTACTAGGAAAGTAAGTTACTAGAAAATTCTAGTATTGGAGCAGGGGAGAAAAAAATCTTGTTATAAGGCAGTCCAGATCTGGATTTGATTTTAGGGGTTGACACTAATTATCTAAATGACTATAAGTTGCTTGGTTTATATTTATAAGACATAATATCAACATTTATTAGGAGATAACTGACAATGACTACAACTATTATTATTAAAAAATGCCATTTTAAAATGCAAAGAAAGTGTCTCACTAAGTATTGAAAAGAATACTGAAGTACCAACTACAATATTGCTAAAATGGTATTAGTTTCATTATTGATAGTATTTTAAATTTTATTATGATTTCTATTCCTGCATACAAAATTCTTTTGACTTTTTCTCTTTTTCTTTTTCTTTTTTTTTGTTTTTCTTTTTTTGGCCACACCCAGTGACATTCAGGGGTTACTCCTGGCTAAGCACTCAGAAATCATTTCTGGCTGTGGGGACTATATGGGATGCCAGGGATCAAACCAGGTTAGTCCTGGTTCAACTATGTGCAAAGAAAATGCCCTACCGATGCACCACCCCTCAGGGCCCTGCATACAGAACTCTTTAATTTTCTTTTACCCAATCATAATGCTATCTTTCCCAAATCACAAAAATAATTATCAAATGATTTTTCTGTTTTCTTTTTTTATTAATTTTCTTTATTTAAACACCATGATTACAAATATAATTGTAGTTGTATGGTACAGTCATGTAAAGAACACCCCCCTTCACCAGTGCAGAATTCCCACCACCAATTTCCCAGATCTCCCTCTTCTCCACCCCACCCATACCTGTACTCGAGACAGGCTTTCTTGTTCCCTCATTCATTCACATTGCTATGATAGTTTTCAGTGTTCTTTCTCTAACTGCATTCATCACTCGAGAGGTAGGTGGAAAGCCTGTTGACCCCTATACAGTTCACCTAGACCAGCACCCAGGGATGGCCTGGAGTCAGGGGGGGAAAAAAAAGGACGACTTGGGGGCCTGCAAAGCCTCCCAGCACTCCCCAGACCAGGAAGTAGGGCCTCAGTATGGGGCCACCCAAAACCCCATACCTGGCAAGAGCTGTTCTCCTGAATCCAAGAGGAATCTGGAAGCCAGATGTCTATCCATCCTCCTCCCAATACATCTCCCCCCTGGAGTGCGGAGGGAGAGTGGAAGCCTGGGGCCCACTAGGAGTTCCAGAAAAGAAGCAGGAAAAAGGTAGAGTGTATGGCTGATCTTCTTTTAAAGTCTCTAGGTTCCCAATCGCAGGGCAGGGTTGTCCCCACGTGCGTTGGGTGGAGACGTCTTACTGAGTGTGGGTCCTGGAGGTTGCAGTCTGTGTTTTGGAGGCCATCTCAGCGGAAAAGAAGCAGGCAAAAGGATTTTTCTGTTTTCTAAGTGAAATGGAAATAAAGCTAACAGGTATAAAGATAGAAACTAAGATTACACCGCATAGCACTATAGATTTTTCCATTTAAAACTACCAAGAATGGTGAATGTAGATCCCATCCATAATAATACTTCATTGTACTAAGGGAAATTAGCATGAATAGTGATAATATTCTATTTGGAGACACAAAAATTAATTCGAAAAGATTCATTTTACATTTTAGGAAAAATAAAATGTAACATTAAATAAGAGACAAAATTATTTCTACAGGTCAGACATAATGTAGTGTAGAGAAATCATTACTAATAATGAACAGTTTTGTTAGTATTCTACTTTAAAAACATGTTAAATATATTGATAACAAGGGTTTTATTGTTCCTTATTATATTATTACCAAACTTTTATTCATATGTGTTTTACATATGAGAATCATTCATGGAGTATGATATTCCACAAACTTTAATAGATTTTATTTTTTCACAATTCTCTCCTTGGGGTAGAAAACTAATATGTCTACCTTTTCTTCTCTTCCCTCATGGTTGCTGTTTCTTATCCTTTGTGGTACTCCTTAAAGACCAACATAGATTATGCAAAGGATAGCAGGGAAGCATTATATTACCCTCATTATTATCTTCTCAGTAACAATCTTCTTTAATTATTAATCATGCATGGGAATAGAGATATATCAGAAGTAGGCAATACCTATTGTTGTAAATAAATTTTCATTAACAAAGATATTCTCAGACTGAGACCATGAGAATACTCTAAAGAATTAGAATTTTTGGAATGATAATTAGAGTTAATTTAATCTAACTCTCTGATATATTAAGAAGCTAGGCCTAGAATAATTAGGCTTTTATGATATTAGCTAAGACAGGTACAGATGTCAGGCATCTTCTAAATGTTCCTTCTAGTCTCTTAGAAATCAATTCCAATTGGAAGGCATTATTTAATAGAATATCCTTTCTAAAGAGGATACTGGACATTAACTTCATCCACAAACCATCTATATTTGATTTATTTTGTTGCATAATAAATCATCCAGAAATATTGCAGTACCAAAAAAAAATTTAAAAAAAAGTGTCATCTCACAAAATATCTAGGACTCACTCAACTGAACAGTTCTGATTTAAGGTTTTCCAAGGATTTGCAGCCAAGCTGTTTTGGGCTGTTGTCAGCAGGAGGCTTAACATAGGATAGGAATCTATTTTCATTCTCTCTCATCTGAAGTTTGGCAGGAAGCCTCAGTTCCTCTTCACACAGGCCTGATTATATTTGAAAGAGTGCATGGTCAAGATCAAAGAGGCACTGTCTTTTCTAATCTAATCTTAGACACTACCCATCACTTCTGTCATATTCTTTGGTCACACAGACCATTGCTAGTATAATATGAAAAGAGATTACATAATTGAAAATGGTTGAAGGTGAGGAACGCTCAGTTCAGTTTGGAGGCTGGCATCCATATCAGGTATTTTAGAAGAAACTGTGATGCCTTTGTTAGCCTTCAACAGAAAAGATGTGTGCAAAAAAAATTTAAAAAAAAAACAGTGTGTATTCTGTTTACCTATAGATTCTATAGATATTTTAGTGGTGAAACTATTTTTTTTAGAATTTCCCTAATTTCCCTAAAAAGTGAATTTTTTCTGTCTAAAATTCAACATATAAAACTATACTTTCTATACATAAAATTTTTCTCAAATAAAGATAATTTTGGTACTACCCATGTAATTAATTTTTACCTTTAAGATAAAGGTAAGATAAGAATTAAAATTTTCAGCAAGTAATCCCATGCATATGATATGAATCTTTATGAAAGTTAAACAGAAAACTCATTCCTTTGCTGTAATCAAGGATATTTGTAGTTCTTTTTTTTTTCTTGCAAGACCTAAAAGTTTTTGATAATGTTGACAAGAGTCCATGATGACACACATTTCCCTATGTATGTGTGTGTAAGAGTAAGGGGAAATCTGGAAAAGTACCAAAAAATTAGTATATGAATTTATATTGGGTGATATATTAAATAAATATCTTTATAAAATCATGGCTAAAACTTGAGTCGCTTCCCTGCTTTAACTAATCCTCTGAACTCTGATATTGTCTCATCATCCCTAATTGTTAATCAGTACATCTCTTTACAATGAAATTTCTTTGAGAAAATGCCTTACCTTCTCAATTTAGAAAGATACTTAACATCCTCAAGAAACACATCAGAGCTTTAAAATTTAGAAAAAAATAATTACTACAAAAGGGCTCTGGGAGTTAAACTATTACAGCAAAACTCTTTCAGCTTATTCCCGCATAGTAAGCGATGTGTAGTAAGCTGCTTCATTTCCCGGCTCTGCTATTATTATCCTGATTCCTCAGGGGAAGACTTAAGTGTCTTAGAGTCTCAAATGAGGGGGAAAAAACCTAAGTCTGTGTTCTGCTTCAAATAAGTAGAAATAATTATGAGGCTTCTCTGACCAGATATCATTTTTGCATTGGAGAGTGAAGCAAGGGCCCTTGCAACAGTCATTATTAATGGCACTGATATAATTACTATTTGAAAAAAGGAAATATGCCTAGAAAAATCAATTACAAACCACCAAATGATCTTCTGACTTTTTCAGAGAGGTTCTATGCCTGTTGTCTCTCATGACCTCTCCATTAAGAGACTGGTTGGCTATCCTCCTAATGGTTGCCTTCAATTATTTAGAGGGAATTTCGAAGCTTTTGTATTTCATATTAAAATGCCCTGAAGAGCATTTCCTGATTATCTTTCTTACAGAAGGGTTTCTCTAGACAAAACAAAATAATCTAGGTGGCTTTCCTCTAAAAAAATAACTTGAATCCTTCACCAATAAGTACCATTTATCATGAAAACATTGGTAATCACAAATATGAAGAAACAATATGATGTTCATTATGCTGTTGCTATCTCTGAAATATTACAGAAAAAATAGTGGAAATAGTTATAGGTGTATTACTGACATCATCAGAAAACCTGATTTTATCATCTGCATTAATCAACACTGCTGTTTTCATTGATGGAGTTCTACTTTCTTTACAGTTTCGTTATCATTTTACAACATTAGCCTGGAGATCTGAGTGATAATTCGTTATTCTGTCCTTGGATAGAGGGAAAAACTGTGACTTTTTGCTAAAAATACAGATGGAGACAAATTTTAAATTGAATGCAAACTTTATGGAGTGATATAAACTGTCTTATATGCACTGATTCTGAAGTTAGGATGAGTTTGTGAATGAGCCAATATAAGCTGGTTCTGTTGCCAGTGAGAGTTGACTCGTATCAACAAAGAAGTTTAGGGGCCGGGCGGTGGCGCTGGAGGTAAGGTACCTGCCTTACTGCGCTAGCCTTGGCCAGACCGCTGTTCGATCCCCCGTGCCCCATATGGTCCCCCAGGCCAGGGGCGACTTCTGAGCACATAGCCAGGAGTAACCCCTGAGCGTCACTGGGTGTGGCCCAAAAACCAAAAAAAAAAAAAAAAGAAGTTTAGTTCCCAGGATCGCTATGTGAGTAGGGAGATGAATCAGCAGCCTGGAGTTGAGAATCTATGACTTCTCACTCTACCAGCTTCTGCCACCTAGGGCAAGGATTTAGAAATCTAGAACTGATGGAATTCTGTGTTGAGCACTGCACAAAACAGACCTTCTCAGACCTCCATAGCACCACAGGTAGTTGTCAAAATGATCCTGGGTTCTACCTGCTCTACCTGGCATGAAAAATTATTCCTGTCACCAGAGTAAGGAATAGTAAAATGAACCCAATTATATTTAGAAAATAAAGAGAAGAAAGGGGTGTAGAGTAAGGGGGTAATAGAAATGGGGAAAAGAAAGTGTAAGAGAGTGGGGGAAGGAGAGGAAGAGAGAAAGGAGAGAGAAAAAGAATGAGAAGAATGTGGGGAGGACACTTGAATTCCACACAAAGAACCCAGGTCCAATCCTTGGCACCTTAGCCAGTGTTTTAGGACTACCAATTGTGATTTATGATAACAGAGCCAGGTGGTAGTCAGTTCATACAGAGCATTGCTGGGTTTCTCCCAAATAAATAAATAAATAAATGCCAGTTTTTATTTGATGATTTTGTTTTGTTTAGGAACACACAGGGCATTGTACAGGGTTTGTGCTGGCTCTATAATAAGAGACCACTCCTGATTGGGTTTGGGGGACAAAGTGGAGTTCTCTAGATCAAACCTGAGTCATCTATGAGCAAGGTCTCATTACTCATTGTATTATCTCTTCTGCCCCATTATCAGGTTTTTTGTTTGTTTGTTTGTTGGTTGGTTTGTTTTTTGGGTCACACCCTGTGACGCTCAGGGGTTACTCCTGGCTATTCGCTCAGAAGTCGCTCCGGGCAGGCACAGGGGACCATATGGGGAACCGGGGGATCGAACCGAGGTCCGTCCTAGGTTAGCACAAGCACCTTACCTCCAGCGCCACCGCCCAGCCCCCATTATCAGGTTTTTGACAAAGCAGCATTTATAGTGATTTTATAAGAGGAGCTTATTAAGGAAGCAGTTTTTAATTGGAGTGACAGCTGGTGATTATGGTAGGATATTTATTTGTAACAGGCAATAAAATGAACATTTTATAATGCAGTCACATGTGATCTCTGATTTCTAGTCCATTGTTGAATTAGATGACCAGAATCAAAGTGTCTGTCACCCAATATAAACCTCTTGCAAAGATTATTCCAATCAATTGAAATTGAAAATACGTCTTCAAAGAGACTGTTGAAAGTTATTGTCTGCTGATATGTTCAATAGCTTTTACGTTAAGAAGCTTTTATGTTAAGAATTTTTTAAAAAATATTGAAAATTTATTGAGAAAACTAAATCTCTAACTGTAGTCTTTATTACCAAAAAGTAAAATATTCCTCAGTTTTACTGGTTATCCAAAGTTTTGAAGCAATATTGTAATTTATAGAAAAAATATAATGACCTCCTTATTTTCTTACAATATTATTTCACCTTATATTATTATTTAGTTTTATTATTGAAATTAATAAAGAATAGAAACAGAAGGAAAAGAATGAGGTATACATTAAGTCCAGCTTTCAATATATATATGTATTTTTATTTTGCCTTCTTTGACAACAGACTCAGAATTTTTTCCTTCACACAATCTTCTCCCTAGAAAATTAATACAAGATGTCTTTATGATCTAAAGTTTCATAGCCATTTAAAATTAAATGAATTTATTTTATAAAGCTCCTATGTGAATACATAATACATTAATAGATGATTTTTTTACCTTATGGCTAAGATATTAGCCCAAAAAAGGAATATCTAATATTAACAACTTTGGCAAAGCAGAAAGACAGCACAATTTACTGTGTTTGTGAATATAAGGGAAGAGATGAGACCAAAACAACTACTGAAGAACCATGTAAGCTTTTTCCCTTTCCTACCTCTCTGCCTTCCTTATTTGCCTTTCTTTACTCTGCAAGTGCCACTGAATATCAACATATGCCCTTTTTTAGCACTGAAGATTAATGTGAGAAATTACAACAAAATTTAAAGTTGTGGTTTCTTCTATTCGAATGCATATGCTCAAAATATATTTCACAAAAATTTTGATTTTCATGATTAAGAATATCTGCATCCTTGCCTTTCGTGATTACATACATCTATTTATCTTTCATCATTATCATTTTTGATGTTAGTTTTGTTTTTCATAAATCTGTTACAGTTGTCATTGTGGCAGAGAGAAATTTTGTCTTGTCTATCTAAGATCTTCAAGGATATGACTCTTATTATTTAGTCAAGGAATCACTGAAAATTAAATATTCCCATTAATACCATTTTAGATTTCAAAGTATTTTTTTGCCTAATCCACCTCTCAGGAAATTAATTAGTCTATTACCTCCTATTCACCTTTTTAAATGGTTATACATTTTATAATGTTCAAATCAAGATAGGTGATGCAAATCAATTCACCTTTTAATGTTCAAATCAAGTAAGTGCTTATCAATGTATTCTTCTAAAATGTTTACAAACATTAAAAAATGTCAACGTGGGGCCTGGGAGATAGCATGGAGGTAAGGCTTTTGCCTTTCATGCAAAAGGTCATCGGTTCGAATCCCGGTGCCCCATATGGTCCCCCGTGCCTGCCAGGAGCAATTTCTGATCATGGAGCCAGGAGTAACCCCTGAACACTGCTGGGTGTGACCCAAAAACCACAAAAACAAATGTCAACGTAATATAGCATTTGACATTACTTTTATTTCCAAAATGCTTAGTTTAGAATGAATTCAAAGCAAACTATGGCATTTTTTTTCTTTATTTTTTTGGGGGTTCTTTATGGTCATACCTGACAGTGTTAAGGATTTACTCCAGGTTCTGCAATGAAGGATCACTCCAGACTGTGCACCAAGTACCATATCTGATGCTGAGAATTGAACAAGGATCAGCTCCATACAAGTGTCTTATCAGCTGTAATATATATTATTTTTATATATATCTCATATATATAAAACCCCAAAATATAATATTAATTCAAATAGAAAATTTTTCTGAAAATTTATGTTTATGTCAAGGTAAAATTTGTATACACATATATTTATATTTAGTATACTTACATATTTTTTCATATATAAAACAAAATCCTTATGATGATTTTATTTTAAACATATTTATGTAAAATTTATAATATTTATCTCTCTTTTTTTTTGTTTTTTTTTTGTTTTTTTTTGGTTTTTGGGTCACACCCGGCAGTGCTCAGGGGTTACTCCTGGCTCCATGCTCAGAAATTGCTCCTGGCAGGCACGGGGGACCATATGGGACACCAGGATTCAAACCAATGACCTTTTGCATGAAAGGTAAACGCCTTACCTCCATGCTATCTTCCGGGCCCCTAATTTATCTCTTTATATAGTCAAATATATACACTTTCTTATGATGGTTATATACACATGTATTTACAGATATACACATATACTTTGATTTTTATAACAGTTATTTCAAAGTTCTGAGAAATAGCCTTACCCATAT
>PVKC010030705.1:0-14734 GCA_004027635.1 Crocidura indochinensis
TCGGTTTTCTCATCCACCAAGTGGAATGATGTGAGGACTGGAGAAACAGTACAACACATAGGGCAATTGTCTTACATGCAGCTAATCCAGGTTTGATTTTTGGCATCCCATATGATTCCCCAAGTACTGCCAAGAGTGATCACTGAACACAGAGCCAGAAATAATCCCTGGGCTCCTCCAGGTATGGCCCCAAAACAAAACCAAGAGAAATGATGTAAGGAGAACAGAACAGAATGGCTGGGAAGATAAGTTGAGTTAAGACACCCGAATGTCCCCTTTTTGAGGGGTGATGCATGCCTTTGCCCTCCTCACAATGTAACCCAACTGAAATGTTGTAAAGTGTTGTAACCCAACAGGGTATCAGGGAGGTCACTTGCCATGAGGAAGTATATTCATTGGTTTGTCTGTTCCCCTCTCCCTGAGATTCTTGGCCAACTGGGCTTGCAGTTCAATGTAAATATCTGCTAGGTTAGTGCTGTCTGGGTCTTGAGATGCCAGTAAAAACTCAGGTCATCCAGCAGGCATGGAGGTCCCATGTAGTTCTGGGAATGAGAGCTGAACCAAGAGCAAGTTTGACATGTGCCCTCATTGCTACATGATCTCCCAGTCTCAAGAAACGGTGCATTTTCATGGTTTGTAGTCATTCCCCAATATTTTTGTTCATTTGTTTGTTTGTTTTTTGGGTTATAGCCAGCAGTGCTCAGGGGTTACTCCTGGCTCTACACTCAGAAATTCCTCCTGGCAGGCTCGGGGGAACCATATGGGATGCCAGGATTCGAGGCACTGTCCTGTATGCAAGGCAAATGCCTTACCTCCATGCTGTCTCTCCGGCCCCCATTCCTCAATATTGAGTGGGGAGAATTTGAACCTGCTTCTTCTTCAGAGACCAAAACTGTGCCCAGAGCTTGTCTTTAGGAATGGGAAGGGAGAAATAAGAGCAGGTCCAGCCTGGTTTCTTACAAGTTGGATAGAGACTAGAAGGGAAAATAAGATATGTCTAAGGGGGGCAGAGCAATAGTGCAATAGATAGGGTGCTTGCCTTGCATGTGGTCAACACAGGTTTGATTCCCGCACCCTATATGGTTCCCTGAGCACCACCAGGAGTGATTCCTGAGTGCAGAGCCTGAAGTAACCCCTGAGCATCAATGGATGTGGAACAATCTCCCAACTAAAGAAGAGACTAAAATTGAAGAGCCAGAGAGGTCCAGGTCTGGATTTAGGGAGTATATAAGGACTGCACCTCACCTTGTCACAGTTCTAGCTGTTCCGAAAATGAAAGTGAGGTGGTGCCCTCCTTTTTTCCCCAGTTCCCACTAAAAAAACAAAGATTCAGTGCCACTGTTTGGGAAGCCCTTTCCAGCTGACCTGCCCCCCCCATTGCCCACACTGTCCATTGTCCTGGCTTCAGCCAGTCGTCCAACACCTCTGGTCTCTAGTTCCACATTCCTATCACATGTCAGGTAGAATTCTGGCTGTGAAATGGTGGTTTGTGTGTTCCACAATCCCCAGAGAGGGAGAAAGATCCCCATGCCCCAAGCCCAGGTAGGACAAGAGGCACAAGTCCAGCAACAATTCCGACCAGAAAATAATCCACACACAGTTGGGAAGGTATAGCTGGCCAGAAACTCACACTGCAAGATGTTCACCCATGAACCAGTTGTTCCACCACGTAGAACCATGAGTCAAAATGGCAGCTTCTCGGTGCCGGAGAGATAGCATGGAGGTTAGGCGTTTGCCTTTCATGCAGAAGGACTGTGGTTTGAATCCCGGCATCCCATATGGTCCCCCGAGCCTGCCAGGAGCGATTTCTGAGCATAGAGCCAGGAGGAACCCCTGAGTGCTCCCAGGTGTGACTGCCTCCCCCCTTGGCAGCTTCTCCCCCAGGCCTCCAAAGCAGTCTTATTGGGAAAAACATAACCTACCCTCAAGGGGAGGGGAGGAAAAGCCGATGAGGAGGCAATGGGAAAACATCTTTTTAACATGTAAACCATAAGAACCAATCAAGAGACGTCTAATTAGAAGACAATATGAGGACCAGTCCAAAGGCCTCTACCAATACTCTGCCTTTGCCCACCATGCTCACCTTTAGATAGGAGAAAGCCTTGCCATACTCTGTTTTCCAGAGGCCAGACCTCAGCATTTCATTTCAGAGCCACTCACCACCCCTCCTCATCACCTCATCTCCTTCTAGGCTTTCTTTCTTCCATGCTTCTCTGCCATGCACAACCCCATCCCCTACATTGTATTTGCTTAATGCCCTGGGCTCATGGCACTTCCACCCACATTGGGATCTTATTTGGGTGCGGGTGGCAGGCACACTGTGGACATTAGGGATAAAATAACTGTGGGAACTGTGTGAATTGTATCAGTCATTGTGCTCCACCAATCACGTTTTCCTATTTTGGTGATGAGGAAATTGGGCCTTAAGAAGGCAGGGACTTCCCAAGGCCTTGGTGTGGTGGGGACCCAGCAACCCCACTCACTGACTAGCTGCTGGGATGTCATAGCTGGGAGCTCATCTGTTCAGTCAGAGGCTTGGGAACTTACAGAACTCACTCTGTTAGGGAGGAAGCAGGCAGACCCTGGAACTTCCCAAGGAACTAGACTGGGTTTTTGGGTGCTTCCCAACAGTGGCTGTTACTGAGTTCTCACTAAGCTCGACCACTTCTGCTGCACACGCTCCCCTGACTCTCCACAGCCTGGACTCACAGACCTAATTAACACCTTCAAGAGCAGAGGAGGAAACCATGAGCCTAGGAAGCCTAGACAGCTAGCCCAGAGTCATACAGACATGTCTGCTTGATGGGGAGGGAAGGAAGATAGCCATCAGCCTGTGCATCCACTGCTGTCCCAAATTCTACCATGGTCTCAATGGGATCCACACTGGGGTTGGAGGTGACCCTTGCTGACCCTGGATGAGAAGTCTGACTCGGCACTTCCCCCTCCTTCTTACCCTGGTGATGACTGACTCTGAAGCTGATCCTCTTGGAGGTGAGAGCCCAGCCCCACAGTTCCTATATAAACTTTCTGTGTTTTCCAGCCCTCGGTTTTCTCCTCCCAGAAAGTGGAGAATAGGCCCTAAATCTCAGGGTGGCTGTGAGGAACGAGCAGTGGCTGTTTTGGGGGGGGGTGGTCCTGGCCTTTGGATCTCTCTGATCTTCTTTGATTGTTTCCCTTAGTTCTGCAGTAGTTTCCCTGGAGGTTCTCTCTCTCTCTCTTTCTCTTTCTCTCTCTCTCTCTCCTTCCTTTTTCCCCTTTATTTCTATCTCTATCTTTCTTCTTTTCTTCTTTCTACTCTTTCTCTTATTCAAATTTTCTTTCTTGCTTTCTTTCCTTCCTTCTTACTTTCTTTTGTTCAAAGTCTGTCTTTCTTTCCTACTATTTTTTCTTCCATTCAAAGTCTTTCTCTCTTTTCAGACCACACCCAGCTTTCTCCTAACTCTGCACTCAGTCTCAGGGGACCATATGGAATACCGGGGGATCAAACCTGGGTCAGGTACATAAAGGCAAGCTACTCTATTACTGTACTACCCCTCCAACCACACTCTGTTTTAGTTCTCTCCTCTTCTGAGGCACTTGTGTTTCATTTTGAGAAGATTCTTTTGTTTCTTGCCTCTTTCTCACTCCCTCTGGGCCCTAAGCCCTAGCTTGGGGTTGACAAACTGCAGATTGACAACCCTATGCAAGGAACCTTGTCTCAAATTGGATGCTGTAGACAAAGACCTTCACTTTCTAGAAAATTCTCTCAGGGTGTGGCTAGAGTCTCTCTATAGTCAAACTCCTGATGCTATTCTGATTCTTAAAGGTTCAAGGCAGATCCAGGTCACCTACATTTCATTTATTTTTATTTAGTTGGAAGGGCAGAGGTTGGGGCCACAATGCTGAGGGGCTCAAGACTTACTCCTAGCTCTGCTTTCAGGGATAACTTCTGATGGTGCTCAGGGGAGCACATGGGCTGCTGGGGATAGAATCTGGGTTGGGCACATGCAAGGCAAGTTCCTTACCCACTGTACAATCTCTTTGAATGGAGATCTACATTTTTTTTACCAGCTCCACCACCCGTGAAAGACAGGCTAGTTCAGGATCTCTGTTTGGAGAAATTCTACATCTGCTGTCCATGTCCACACTTGGAGAATGAGAGGAAACAATATCTGGGTATAGAATTCAAAGGGAAGGAAGGAAAGACCTACAAGCTGTTGTTGCTTTCTCACTGCCTTGGCGTTTATATCATCTCTTTAGTCTCTGTCTTTCTCATTCTCTGCTTCTGGCATTTTCAGATTTCCCTCTTTTATCCCCACTGATCTCGACCTGGAAGTGAACCCCAGAACAGAGATGGAAGGACTGAAAAGGGAAAAATCTGTCAGGGCTGGAGGTCCCAAGATCATTGCAAGGCCTTGACCCACTCCTTCCAGCTTCGCACCCTGGCTGTCCCCCAAGACAGCCCCCTCCTCTGCAGTCTCCAGCACGGCAAAGCCTGGGAAGATGGGGGGATCCATTGTGCGGGAATGGTCCTGCTGCTATGGATGGAAACCAGAGCTGAGGCAACACTGAGAGATGATCCATTCCAGGGAGCTGTCGGCCTTGGGGGAGGGGGAGAGGCCAAACTGGGCACCTTGGACTCTGCCCTCCCATTACCAGCCCTTGGGACACTGGGCAAGTCACTTAACCTCTCGGAGGCCTCTCTCCCTCCCGGCCCAGGGAGCAGCAGCCCCATTAGCACTGGGCAATGACGGCCTCCAATGACTGAACGCCGCGCCGAGGCTTTCAAGCCTGAAGACACGCCAAATTGCCGCTTGCTTTCATTAAGTGAGCCCGAAATATTCTAGTGCCAGCTTGCTGAGCGACCCCGTGCCACCTGAGGGCCACCAAACCATTTCCATGATAGAATTCCCTCTCAAAGAGGCATGGATCTGCACCGAATCAAGGTGGGGGAGGGAGGGTGGAAGGGAGGGAGAGAGAGAAGTGAATGTGTGTAAGCGGTTACATGTGTGTGTCTGCATGTATGTGAGTGAGTGTATGTGTGTCAATATATGTGAGAATGTGAGTATATGAATGTGCGTATGAATGAATATATATAAGAGCCTGCATGTGTCTTAGTGTGTCTGTATATGTGAGTGCTTGATTGAGCATATATGAGTGTATATGGCTGTGCTTGTGTATGTACATTTATGTGTGTCTATGTGAGTGTTGTGTGAATAAGTGTGTTTCTGTGTGGTGAGTGAATGTGAGCATGTGTTTGAATGTTTGTGTGAGCAAGTGGTTCCTGTGTGACGGAACATGTCTGCTTGCGCACTGACTCCGAGCTAAGTTGCCCAAAACCCTCCTGACTGGTTGGAAAACACTCAAGTTGTTTCTTCTGAAAAACAAGAAAGGAGAAGTGGCTGAAGTCAGGCTGGGGACACCAGATGCGCTGCTAGCAGTCAGGATTCCCCACACTTCCCCCAGAGTTCTTAGAATCTCCTGGGCATGCTCTGAGGGTGACTTACCCTCTTCTTGCCTACTCAGAAGCCCCAGGCATCATCAAACTGAACTTCAAGACCCTCAGCGCCATCCCATAAGGTTCTTCAAAGATGCTCGCCTTGGATGTTGGATATAACCTAGTAGACTGCAGTGCAGCTTTGTGTGGGGCCATCATGAGTTCCATCCCCGGCACCAGATGCCCCCCTGTAAGATGACATCTAGCTATTAACCCAAAGCAAAAGTGTTCTCCTATCTTCCTATTTCCTTAAACTCTCCTTTGATATGTAAAAGCCCACCTGGATCACTCTGCCCTGCCCCACCCTGGTGGATTTTGTTCTGGGATAATAAAGAAAAATCAGTTCTGGTTTTTGATGCCGGCAGAGACCCATCAAGGTGAAAAAACAGACTGGCTTTGACTCTTTCTTGACTGGCTTGACTTATTATTTCTTCCCCGCTACCCTGTTTCTTCAAACCTGTCGACCCAAGAGGATAGAAACCCAGTATGTGGGGTGATCTCACAACTGGTGGACATTTATTTTACATTCTTCCAAGTACCAGAAGCAATCCCCAAGCACTGTTAGGTATGGCTTAACAAAACAAGCAGGGCTGGAGAGAGAGAGAGCTTGCTTCTGTGCTTGCCTTGCAAGTGGCTTAGCCCGATTCATTCCCTGCTACCATATGTGGTCCCCCAACACCACCAAGACTGACACCCTGAACACTACTGGGTATGACCTCCAAACCAAACACCAAAGATGCGTGCCTTGTCCTCCTGCTCCATATTACCTACCCCTAACTTTGGGCCAAATGAGGGAGTAGAAATTGCAATGGGTGGGTGCATTGGCTTCTTTACACACAGACACCCGCCACATTCAGACATATCCAAACACACTTCTCAAGGCCATATACACAATCTCTTCTCACACCTGCTGTGCCAGGAAAAGGACCCTCACACAACTCTTTCCTGCCAACTGTGCTCTTGTAGACCAGGTTTCTCTTCCTAGAATCTACTCTTGTGTTATTCCCCCAGAACTCTGCCTCCTTTGTGCCCCCAAACACCTCCGTCTCCTTTTCCAGAGGGCCCGGCCCCACAAACATGTATAGTTGTGGAGCTGGTGTTCAAACCCCGGCCTCAGGATTCTTGAGTCCAGCTGCTCCCCAGAGCGTCCGTGTATTCACGCCTCCAACCAGGCATCTGCTTGTTTGTTTTCCCCGCAAACATTTATTACACCCCAGGCAGGCCGCTCAGTGCTGGGGACCCAGCCATGAACAAGGCCAGCGGAGAATGAGAGTATGCAGCCCAGAGAAGCAGACAGATGCTAAACAAGTAATTACAAGCCTGATGGATGCCATGGAGGAAAAGCAGAGGGAGCTCTGGGAGGGGAACCGGAGGGGGCCGCCCACGGCGCTACCTTCCCTCTGTGTCCAGTAGTTTACAGCAGTCTCACCCCAGCGGGGGTCCTCAGGCCGCTGCTGTGGAACCTCCCAGGCAAAACCTGGTTTCTATAGCTGAGAACATGCATGGGGGATTCTGCTCTGGGGTGTGAGGGCATGCAGGGGCTTAGTACTTTCTTATTATGCATATTCTGATCTCATTGCCTTCTGTCTCCAGACAAGGCAGGTGACCCCAACCTGTGGACAGGCCCACCCAGGCTCAGGAAAGCTCAAGAAGCATAGAACAGCAGTTACAGTCAGGCAGGAGAGCCCAGTCACCCTGTCAAAGTCATTAGAGCAGTCCCACCAGAAGGGGTGCAGGAGTGGGAAGCACCTACCCTTCAGGGGCAAGGCTCTTATGGACAGGGTGAGGAAGGCCTTGAATCAAAGTGAGTGAGCTTGTAGCCCCTTCTCTCCTGTTCCTGCTGTATAGCCCCAGGGAGGATCCCTAAATTCTCTAAGCCTGTCTCTTTCTCATAAGATGGGGTGGGTGATGGTGAAAACACAGGGATAAGGGAGCATTTGGCCCCTCAGATCCTGCTGCCTGTCTTTCTCTCAGTATCCCCCAGTAAGCTTCACTGACCTTCGAGCTCTTGGTCAGTATGTGGGGCTCCACCCTGTGCAGTGACTTGTCCATGTTCCTTCCAGTCACAGGTTTCTCTCACACCCCTCTGGAGTGTTCCCTCTTCCATTCACCCCCTCTTACCATCCTGGCAGAAATAGATCCTGCCCAGACCCTCAACTTGTGCAATCACCTTTCACTGCCTTCTCTTTCAGCCCTCCACCAGCTCCTGTTTGCTCTCTCCTTTGCTCAGAAATGAACACAGGGGCTGGAGAGATAGCATGGAGGTAGAGTATTTGCCTTGCATTCAGAAGGACCGTGGTTCGAATCCTGGCATCCCATATGGTCCCCTGAGCCTGCCAAGAGCAATGTTTGAGCATAGAGTCAGGAGTAACCCCTGAGCGCTGCCGGGTGTGACTCAAAAAACAAACAAACAAAAAAATGAACACAGACTACAGAGGGCAGACAGGAGGCGAAGGCACCGTGACTAGGGCCACCCAGAGGTCCAAAGCAGAGTGGCCTGTGCAGCCAGCCCAATAGAGGGGAGACTGCGGGGAGGGGCTGTTCCTAAGCTTCCTCTGCCCTTAGACTGGCAAAGCATCCGCAAAACTGCTTGGGTCTCTGGGCACAGCCTCTGAGCCCTCATCAAAGTCCCCAGGCCCCTCCCCAAGAGCCCTGGAAGCAGTGGGTGGTGGGAAACCAGACCCAGGCTTGGCAGGGTCTGATCAGGGGCTCTGTGCCGAGGGGCAAGGCCCTGCCAATCTCACTCCCCTAAACAGCGACTGATTGTACCAGCAGCTTTAAGGGACTTGAAGACCTCCCGGGGGGGGGGGGGGTATCATTCTCAAAGGGACAACCACTCTCAAAGGGCAGCTTGGCTGCTTCCGGCCCCAATGGGCCAGGGTGGTCCCGGCCCCATAGGAGGCGCTGAGGATTTCTGGGCCCGCTTGCCGGGAACTCTCATCCTGGTGCTTGGCAGAGGGCAGGCAGGGACAGATCCCGGGGGGCCATCGTTCCTCCTGGCATTTGTATGCAGGTGCAGGCCCCGATCATGAGCTGGAATCCATCACTGGAAAATAAAACACTCAGAAAGAGCAGGCCTCGGAAGACAAATGGCTGAGGGCGAAGGTAACAGCCACCCTTGCTTGCTAAGTGTTCTCTGTTGTGTCGCTTTTCAAGGCATGGGGAATGGAGGCTGAGCCATCCACAGAACACTGGCCAGGAACTTACGGGATCTTCACACCTCCCTCATGGGGTTTGGATGGGACACAAAGAAGGGAAACCTGATTCTTAATCCTGACCTTCTGCCACAGTGGTCCACATGGGCCCAAGGCCAGGCCTTCCCAAAGGCCCCTCAGAGGTCTGAGAGCCTCCGACCACCTGCTACACATGAGCATTCACCCGAGATTTCATCTTCAGCACAGCCACATCTGTGGGTGCATAGCACAAGCCAATCTGTCTTCTCTGTCTCTGATTTGAAACAGCTCTAACGTTCACCTGAGTTTTGGGACCATTGGCTTAGAGACAAGACTGGTCGACACAGTTGAGGCTTCTGGTCTTGTTAGAGGGGAGTAGACCATTCATGTTTGTTGCTATGTCTAGGAGCTACTCTCAACTATGCTCAAGGCTTACTACTGCCTCTGCTGTGTTTGTGTGTGTGTGTGGGTTACTTTTATGAGGCTTGGAGGACTGCCCTGTACTTGGGATCAAGCCAGGATTAGCTGCATACAAGGCAAAACTTATCCTATTTCTCTGACCTGAAACTGGCCCTTTGGAAGCAGCCATAGAGGACTCAGGGGAGGCTGAGAAGGGGCAATTACTAAGCACTAGGGCCTCAAGTGTGGTGTGTCCATTTTATCTCCAATATTGTCCTTCAGAGGAGAGAACACCATGAAACCTCCATGTTACAGAGAACTCTGTGATAATGGAAGCAGAATTTCCCTTGCACAAGGTTGTGAAACTAGAGGATGGCAGAGATAAGATCATGAACTCGAAGACATTGTGAGCAAGAAGTTCTAGGGTCCATCCTGTTGCAACCTAAAGATGGGGCCCTAAAACCCGGATTATCTAGTCTGTTGTGTTGTAAAAAACATATATATTGAACAATGACAAGCCCTTGGCCTTGCCTCACTAAACTGATTACTAAGAGTTCTGGTAGAAGGCAGAAGTGGTGAGAGGTGACACAGGGAACATGGTGGACAGACTTGGGCACATGGGTGGTGGTGGGGTGCAGTAATTATGTGCATGAGCACTATAAATGGCAACATGATGATAACCCTGTCATCAATTTCAAATGAAAATAAAATTACCAATGTTCTTAAAAGACACAATGCTGGGACTGAGGAAAAAGTACAGTGGTTAAGGAATGTCTTCCCTGGGTTCAATCCTGGGAATCCCATAGGGTCTGACCCCTGAACCCACCAGGAGTGATCCCTAAGTAAGAGTCATAAGTAAGTTCCGAGCACTGTAAATTGTACTCCCTTCCAAAACAAAAAGAATAAGGTCTGTCTTCACCTATCCTCCACACATCCCTCCCATGTGTCTCGAAGAGAGGGGAGATGAAAGTAAGAGAGGATATATATATATGGGCTGGGGAGCTCAGGAAAGAAATCTCTAGTCCAGAAGAAAGAGTTTGCTGGAAAAGCCTTCTCAATGAGGTCCTGGAACACAGGGCTTTGATGAATAAGCAGGAGTTTGCAGGGCTGATGTAGTAAGAATAATGCTCAAGTGATAGTCACATAGGGGCAGGGAGCCCTTTAAGACACAGAGAGCCCTGGTCTGGACTCCTGGCCAAGGAGATGACCTTCATGAGAGCTGAGCATTAAGAAGCCAGAACCATGGGGCCCGGCAGTGGTGCTGGAGGTAAGGTGCCTGCAGTGCCTGCGCTAGCCTAGAACGGACCGCGGTTTGATCCCCTGGTTTCCCATTGAGTCCCCCAAGCCAGGAGCGACTTCTGAGGGCATAGCCAGGAGTAACCCCTGAGCGTCACCGGGTGTGGCCCAAACCAAAAAAAAAAAAAAAAAAGAAGCCAGAACCAGCTATCTCTAGCCCTGTTTCCTGGTCCAGAACCCTGAGGTAACTACTGCGTGGGGGTTCCTACAAAGGCCTCACAGAGCCAGAAGCAGAAGGTCTATGGACTTGATCCAAGGCAGGTATTGGCAACAAAAGAGTTTTGTGTTTCATCTTGGACAAAGCCTCCTGTTATTCTGTCCATGTGTGGCTGCGGCAGAGGGAAAGAGCCTAGGAAACCCAGGAGAATGAAAGGGCTGAGCTGGCTCACCAGCTACCAGACTGGGAGTTCCCAGAGGGTTTAGTCACCTGGTTAGCAGCTTAGGGAGTGGCATTTGGTGGAGAAAAGTGAGACCCTCAGCTTCAAGGCATGAAGATCGGCTGGGGACAAAGACTAGGGCTGCCTGCCCCACCAGCATCAGCCATCATGGCCATTCAGGAAAAGGAAACAGCTGGTACTGAAACCCCTGGCTAGACCTGACCAGCAAGTTCAAGGCCAGGAAGGAGGCCAGGGAGGCTGAAGCAGAGCAAGCAGGAAAGAGGGTCTAATTTCAGGAGAGAGGGAGTAAAGCACTGGTCATTGAGGACAGTCTAGGATGAAGAGGTGGGCCATAGAAAGCTGTGTCAGTTGCAGAATTTGAGTTTCAGTGCCATGGCAACCATGAAGATCCAAAGGAAAGGGAGGGGGACTAGGCAGATAGTTCAAGGGCTGGAGCGCTTGCTCTGTATTTGGGGTGCTTGAGGTTCATCATTGGCACCATGTGGTCCACAAACACTGCTGGGTGTGACCTAAAACAAGAAAGAAAAGAAAGAGAGAAAGAAAGAAAGAAAGAAAGAAAGAAAGAAAGAAAGAAAGAAAGAAAGAAAGAAAGAAAGAAAGAAAGAAAGAAAGAAAGAAAGAAAGAAAGAAAGAAAGAAAGAAAGAAAGAAAGAAAGAAAGGAAGGAAGAAAGGAAGGAAGGAGAGAAAGAAGAGAAAGAGAAAGAAAGAAAGAAGGAAGAGATGTAGAAAATGGAAGAAGAGAAAAGAAAGAAGAAAGGGAGGGAGGGTTAAAAAGGAAAAGAGAAAAGAGCAAAAGAAGGAAGGAAGGAAGAAAAGAAGGAAAGAAGGGAAGGAAAGAAGGAAGGAAGGGAGGGAGGGAGGGTTGAAAAGAAAGGAAAAGAGAAAAGAGAAAAAGGAAGGAAGGAAAGAAGGAAGGAAAAAAGGAAGGAAGAAGGGAAAGGAGAGACTTGGAGCAGGTTGGAGCATGTGCTTTGCACAGAGAAATCCCAGACTCAATCCCAGCACCACATGGAATAAAGAATCATTAAGCACTGAGCTGGGGTAGTATCCAAGACCTACTAGGCGAGACCATAAGACTCCCAAAATAAGTAAACGAAAAATAAAGTAAAAGCAGGGGAGGGACATGATCTAGTTCAGGCCTCTCACTGCTGTGAGGGGTGAATTGCAAGTCCCATGGCCGCAGGAGAGTTGGAAAAGGGGCTAGTGGAGCTATCTGGATGAGGACAGTCAGATTGTAAGTGTAACAAGGAGGACGAGGCCAGAGGCACAGTACAGCATAACTCACTTTGCCATGCATGTAACTGTCCCGTTTGAATCTCAGGCACTGCATAGCATCCCTGAGTATCACTGTGTCAATCCAAGCACAGAGCCAAGAATAATACATGAGCAACCTGAGCACAGAGCCAAGAGCAACACTGGCTATGGTCTTAAAATGGGGTGTGACCACTGGCCTGTCATCAGGAATGGAGAAGGAAAGGAGGAGGCAGGGACAATAGGGGTGCAGTAAGGTTGTGTGGGGTTGGAAAGGGTATGTTGTACTGACCCTGAGAAGCTGCTCCCAGTGGGTTGGCTCCTGGGACAACTCCTGGACCCTGAAAAGGCAGAGCCAGCGGCCACACACTCCTGTAGGTGACTGTGTGCCCAGGCTAGGACTGATCTGAGGTTGTTGGGAGCATTAGGGCATTTGTAATCCACAGAGTCTCCTGGCCTGGAAAACCTTGCTGTGGGCTGTATAGTGTCTCCCATCCCAGGATGTGCCCCAGAAGTACCTGCCTGTGTCATGACTGGGAATCTAGTTCCCAAGTCTCTTGGTCATCGCTGCTTCAACCTGGGGGTTCCTGTCAGCTACCCAACCTCCCGGACATTGCAACTGCTTCTCCCTCTTCCCAAAGTTTCCCAGGACTAGCAACTGTGGCTGCCACATGTTCCTTGGCCTCACCCCAGACTGGGCAGTAGTGGACCCCACAGAGGTCAGCCAGGAGAGCAGGCAGCCTCCACCTTGGCCTGAGGACTTTTCAAGGCTGGGCAATAGCCTCTCTGCCCCCAATGGGTTCATCATTCTCCTTCCCTCCGCTCCTTCCGCAGTCCATTTGGAGACATTTGTGGTCCCTCTGGCAAGAGAGGCTGGCAGGGTTGCCAGCAGTCACTCCATGGCGCCACAGCCCCCGCAGCCACTGGCCCTGGCTCCTGAGAGGTCAAGTCACACAGGATAGAACCACCTTTCCTGCTGGGACGCAGCCCAGATGGGTGGAATCCCCCTTTCTTTCTTCTTGCCCAGCTCAGATGTGAGTCAGAGAGGATCCCATTCACATGTTCTTCTTGCTGCAGAAGGCTCAGCACCACACACAGCAGGGAGAGAGGAGACTCTTAGACCCTGACCTGCCCTCCAGAGTCTGGCCAGTGGTTCAGGCAAAAGGCCATTGATGCCACTGATGTACCTGGGCCTCAGCCTCCCACCTACTGGCATGCACTGGCCCTACTTAGATGAAGGGCCTCTGACTTAACCCAACCATAGTCCCTCCCCACAGGGCCAAGTTCAAATGAGAGGTAATCAGGGTCTTAAGTGGCTGACAGCAAAGGCTGACTGTCTGGTTATAAAATATTAAATAGTAAGAACCTGTGAATGTGGACTTGCAAACAAGGCTTTGAAGCAGATGTTGTCAACAGCTTGGGACCGACGGGGGAGTTTGGAGTCACCATGCTGGGCTACTGACAAGCACCCTGCATTGGCTGGATACCTGCTGGGTGCTGTGCACTGAGCTGAACGTCGCAGGTAGAGAGCTGGAGTAGCTGTGGACCCAACTCCTGTGGCTTGAATTCTAGCAAAACTAAGGGTAGTGCAGTTCTCAGAGGAACACTTGCATAGTCCTGGGGGATGGATGCTTCTAAGAGTGGATGAGCTGAAATTGAAGAACTCAGGGAGTCATTCTAAACCAGTCTTGAGAGCATACTATGTGCCACACATTGTTAGCGATTCTGGAAGTATGAAATAATCCAACTCTCCCCATGGCACAAAGAACTGCAAGGGAGCTTTCCTTCTAGGGACACATAGGAGTTTTCAGGGACAGAGATAGTACAACGCAGAAGGCACTTGTCTTGCATGTAGTTTACCTCGATATGATCCCTGGCATTGTATGTGGTCTCCTGAGCCTCCTCCAGAAATGAATCCTGAGCACAGAACCAGGAATCATTCCTGAGTAGCCCAGGTAGGGCCCCAAACCTAACTAAACAGAATAAAAAGACAAAGAGGAGCCTCCACCCCACCTCCAGCCTGTTTGGAAAAAGAGGACAGAGTCCACAATAATTTGAAGATGAAGAAGTATAATATAGTCCAATGAATAGAGTTCAATGAGGCTAGATGAGTGTGGGAGGGAGAAAGGATGGAAGGACTCAGATAGGGCCTGGCAAGTTGCCGCCTGGAGGGTTGGAGTGAGACCTGAAGATCAAAGGACAGTGTGTGTGTTGGCTTGTGAGCAGTCCCGTGACTCTCAGGGTCCCGGGATAGGGCAGAGTCTGGCCTTGTTTGTTTGCTTGTTTTATTTTTATTATTCCTATGGGGTCACTCCTAGTGGTGCCTAGACGACTATGAGGTTCTGGGAATGAAATTGCAGCCTCCTGCATACCAAGCAGCTATTGAACCCATTGAGCTCTCCCCAGACACAGAGCCCAGTCTTCTGAGCTGCCATTTGTGAGGGGGGGAAACGAGTCCTCCCTCGCTGTCCCCACAGTGAACATTCAAAAGTCTGAGTGCTGGGATAGCTCCCCGATCCATCCCACATGGAGAATCTCCCAGGAGCTTTGACCCTTGGCTCTCGCAGGTCTATAACCTTCTAAAACCAAAGCATACAGGTAGGCTTCTCTTGGGTTGCAGAAGGCAGCTGGGGAGTGGAAGCACTGAGATTCCCCTCAGGAAAGACAAGGGAAGGTCAGGTTCAACTCCCTAGGAATGGATGGAGTAGTACCCTGGGCCCTTATCTCTCCTGCCCAAATT
>PVKC010030706.1:0-14762 GCA_004027635.1 Crocidura indochinensis
GGATACAGCCTAGGGAATAAAAAAAAAAAGAGAGAGAGAAACATTGCAGAAAAGCCCTCTGTACTCCTTTGTCCATTGTAGACATTCACAATAATCATAATCTGAAAACAACCCAAGTGTCCAAGATCAGATAAGTGGATAAAGAAGCCATAGTACATGTATGCAATGGAACATGACACAGTTGTTTAAAAAATGAAATGAAATTACTAAAAATTCTTAGATTTGACAGTACCAGACTGAAGCTGATCCAGAATCACTTTGCTGAATGACTTAGAATAATGTAGAGCATTTTGAATTTCTCTGAATTTAGATGATGCTGACAATTTCAGAGAGACTCATATAGTTCTCATTGACGTATAGTTTTATTAATTCAATTAAATTTTATCTCTTTCGTTGGCAATTTGGCAATTTTTTTCAGTTCTGCTTGTAATCATCTCCTCCCGGCATGAAGCCCAGTGATGCCGGGAAAGCTTTTCACAAAGAAAAATGCTTGAATAGGAATGTTCCCAGGATCAAGTCAAAATGATGTTTGTCAATGCACCCATCAACCTTGGTTCATACTAGACAATGCCAAATTCTCAGAAAACAAAATCATCCAGATGAGTGTATATTGACAGAATTGATCTAAAAAGTATATCTTACAAGGCAGACGGTAGAGGAGTCTCGTCACAATTCCAGGAAACCTACTTAGTAAAAGCAAAACCTGCATGAGGCTACCTAGAAAAACGGAGTGGCTGACATGGTGACCATAGAAGAGCCCAGCAAGAAAGTGCAAAAGTGAATTTGAAAAGGACATAAAAACTCCCTAAACCTCTTTTTCCTCTTTGCTAAAAATAAAAAAAGGGAATTGAAGTGAAATTTTACAATCTCTATTAGTTGCAAAATACTATAATTATGTCTTTAAGCAAAAAAGAGTTCTAGAAGCTCCTGTGGCCCTGTCCATTTCTTTTTCCTTTCAGGGCAGTAAGTTATTTTTAAAGATCCCTCAAAGCATTTGCTGTATGTTTAATAATGACCTTTATTGACATATAAAAATCTCGTTTCTATTTTATGACCATTCATCCACTTATTTATTTTCATTGAGATAGATTTGACACATGACAGAATTTTAGTTTTGGGTGTGCACTAAGGAGTCAAGGGGAAGCACAATCACGTTACAAATACTGTAGACTTCTATGAAACTCCCAGAACTTAATGAGTAAGTTTATATGTGACTGTGAGATCATGGCAACCACAGTTAGTGCTCACAAAATGTGGAGCTCAATTGGATGCCTCCAGCAATCTCTAGATTCAGAAGTTTTATCAATTACAAGTTATCTGGTCTCCCTCATTTTCACCAAGCGAAGATGGGTTTATAGTGAGAAGCACCTCTAAAATACAGCCCAAGATCCACATATCTAAAGGGTTGGGTTTACCTGGCACTAAGGATCTTTTTGCAAGCTTCAATTAACACAGGATTGTATATGTCTGTTGATACATTGATGCTTCTAACAACTGGGATCAAAATCAATCACTGCAATGCTACTTCTAGACTGTGCTTTTACTGAAATGCTCTAAAATCACAATAACTGATGTACTATGTTTAACTAAAGTCACTATGCTGTATCTTTCACCCCAGTATTCATTTTCTATCTGACAGTTTGTTCCTTAAACTATCTCTCACCATTACTGCCACTTGCCACCCCCTGACTCTGGCAACCCCCCACCCATCTGTTCTCTCTATCAATGAGCTTGTTGGGTTTGGGTTTTCCCCAAAGCTATAAATCTACAGTTCATTGCACACATGATATTTAAGTGGAGGAGATACATTTAATAACATTAAAATAATGAGAATTAAATTATACACAACAGATGTTCAAAAAAGAAAAGTAGTAATTGCAATTTTATTCATTCAAGATTATTTTCCTGAAAAAAAAACAGTAGGAAATTAAAAATTTAGAGTCTCACTATGTATGTTGAGGGTACAATTCATACATTTTCTTTACATTTTTTCCCATATTCACACACAACATTATTCCCATGTACAATTTTAGTTCCAGAGAAAGAAAATGAGTTTGTTTACAAGGAAAAGGAAGAGAAGGGAAAAAAAACCAACCACCTATTTTGAGTACCAGTAATAAAGTATTTTTTTTGTTTTGTTTTGTTTTGGGGTCACACCCGGCAGTGCTCAGGGGTTACTCCTGGCTCCATGCTCAGAAATTGCTCCTGGCAGGCACGGGGGACCATATGGGGCACCGGGATTCGAACCGATGACCTTTTGCATGAAAGGCAAACGCCTTACCTCCATGCTATCTCCCGGGCCCAGTAATAAAGTATTTTAAATACATTTCAGCTTTCATTTAAATGCTAACTGCATTGTTACTATTTTCCCTATTCAGTATTACAGAATATATCTTAAAACAATTTTCTTATATTTAATAAAACATGAAGTAACTTATTCTTAAATTTAGGCAGGGGGAAGCATCTAAACTGAAAGTTTTCTGACACTCTTACAGTTTAGTAAATGCCATTAGAAGAGGCCTTCTTCAACTTAGTTTGCTTGCATAATGAAATAGAATGTGTCCAAAGTCCAAAATGGTACCAATGCCGAAGAGACCATGCAGCAGATAAGACTCTTGCCTTACACATAGCCTTCCTGGTTCAATCTGTAGCACCACATACGGTTCCCCAAACCCACCAGGATACCTGAGCTCAGAGCCAGAAGGAAACCCTGAGCACCATCAGGTATGATCCCAAAACAAAACAAAACAATCATACATACATACATACATATATATATATACATATATATATATATATGAGGGTAAATTGATCTTTGTATCCTCATAGGGAGAACCACCAGAAGATCAAGCATTCTGGGTGATGATAGTAAAGAACATGCCTCAGAACATGCCAAACACATCTAGGACTTCTGGAAGAGTCAGGTGGGTTCTCAAACTCATAATATACATGAGCATTAGATTTGCTCTTCCTCTCACAAAGTAATGTGACAGCATGAGACATGGGGGTCAAGGAGAAATGAGGGATAAAGGATGTGACTGCCTCCAAATACAGAGATTTCTGTATTGCTGTAGGCTATCATGGCTAAAATGGGGCCATCAGCTAAGTATTCACTGCAATCCATCTTTAAAGTGTGCAGAATGCCTTGGGTAGTATCAGGAAAAGTACTTATTCTTCAGACTACAGACTAACATTAGTGAGTAATTACAATGTGGTAGGTACTGATCTAAATTACTGTATGTATACTAACTCATTGCACTCTCAGAACAACAAAAGAATCTACTGAACTAAAAGTGTGGGGAGCAGTCTTCAAGCTAAGTCGATCCCAGAAGTGGCATTCCTAATACTCTACTGTCATTATATAGAAAGAAAATAAGTAGATAATGAAACTAGGAATAAAGAAAATAATTATTCTGAGTATAAAGAATAATTTTAAAATTTAGCAAAAAGATTTCTTAATATTCACAGAACAGATAGAGCTCTGAATTTATGGATAGAATCCTGTCATTTTAGATAGAAACAATTTTGTTTTGGTCTCCATGCTTAAGGATGTTGAGAGACAAGATCATGAGAAAAATGTAAACAAGTACGGGTAATATATGCTAAAGATTATATATATGTATATGTATATATACAGCATTCCAACTAAAGGTTGAACTCTTATCAGCATATTCAAAGTAAGATTTTCAATAATAATTTAAAACTCATTAATTCTCCAATCTAAATTAAATCTGCAGGATACATGAGGAAATCTAGCATCACAGTCAGGAGGGAAACCATCATTCCATCATTCCATCCTTTAGCACAAATAATTTTGGAGTGCATTCTGAGATGCAAATATTCCAGTTAGACAAAAACAATAATAACAAATTGTACTGTTTATATTTTGATATACATAGACAAAAATATCTTCTTGGAAATCAGTGTGTTTGTCTGTATTTTTTAATATATTGTTCTTACTATAGTGCCAGCAGAGAGAGAGATATGGAGGATTTTTTGAAGTGTTTAAGAGATGAAGCAGAAGACTTACTTACATCACAAAGACACCGAGGGGAGAATAACGGAACAGGCAAGGATTCTATTATTATTCCCATGATAGTATGCTTCAGGGGGTAGAAACCCTGTATCTCTTAGGCCAAGGGAATTCCCGTTCTAATGTCCCCAATATTTACTGTGTCTTTGCAGAGGAAAAGGAAAAAAAACAGCACAAAATAATCTTTTGTATCTATTTATCTAATTATCTATTTTTTGGATATTCTTGGTTTTGGTTTAGATATTGAAGTTGGTGTCTCCGTTTTTTTGTTTGTTTGGGGGGTTATTTTTTTGTACTTCCTGTTTCGAGCTCTGATATGAATTTATTTCAGGATGGTGGTTATTATGTGGCACTTGTTTTTATTGCTGTTGTGCTCACTGGATATTTTATTTGATATTTACTTTTGTATTGTTGTGATGTCTCCCTCCTTTTTCCCTTTCCTTTCTCAAACTAAGGTAGAGAACTTCTAGAAGGACTTGGCCAATTTTTGGCGTACTCGATTTTTACCCCATTTTTATTGCTTCTCTTTTCTCCAAACAAAGCCACATAGCCTGAACTATCTAGTTCTACCTCTCAAATAGAGAGGGAGACGTTGGAGGGTACCAGGCCCAAACAGATGTATGATAACTAAGTAGTAAGCTAGACATAGAGGGGACCACTGGTACTGGCAGCCCGGAGCATGAGTGTGGGGGATAGGGGATGCAGGATGGAAATGAGAGTGGAGGAAGAACAACTTTAGGGATGGGAATTCCTCTGATTCAATGTTAATATCTACCTAAAATATTATTATGAAATATAGTCTGGGGGCCGGGCGGTGGCGCTGGAGGTAAGGTGCCTGCGCTAACCTAGGACGGACCGCGGTTCGATCCCCTGGTTCCCCATAAGGTCCCCCATGCCTGCCAGGAGTGCCTTCTGAGAGAATAGCCAGGAGTAACTCCTGAGCGTCACCGGGTGTGGCCCAAAAACCAAAAAATAAATAAATAAATAAATAAAATAAAATAAAAGAAAGAAAGAAAGAAATATATGTAAGATACTGTGGTATAATAAAATGAAAACATAATAAATAGAAGTATTTTTTGAAAAAAAAAAGAAAATTACTAGTGAAAATAACAAAAAAATGCTTGAAAATAAATTGCTGCTATGCTTCATCAAAAAAAAAAAAGAGATGGTTTTACTTCATGTAGGTCATTATTATTGGGTCTTATTACAAAATATTTAGATATTTCTCCTTGACTGTTCCCCACTCAGTTAGTTAATTATGGCACATGAACAGCAGTGAAGAGGTGGGTGAAAACATAGAAGATCACCAATTTAGTTAAAATAGTTCCTTTTTCAGCCAAGGATAGCTCTGGAGTTACTACAGTGAATAAAAAGTAGCCAACACTCATAGCAGCTAGAAAATGAGTAATTCACAAAACATATTAATAACACAAATAAAGTAAGTCTAAAATAGTAGAATGCCAAAACACATGTGTATCAGGTTGCAGGGTATTTAGGAATATGCAAAAAATAAAGTCTTTCACTAATTGGTTATCAGAAGAGAAGTCAACTGAACAGTGAATGGCAGAATCAGAATTTTGATCATGAACCCAATGAGCAAATGATTTATAATGGCAGACATCTGAATTTACCTGACATGATAATACAATATTATTCCAGCAAACGTCTGCCTTCCATTAGGCTATCTTCTCCTGGAGTACAGAGAGTAGATTAGCAATAAATGTGGAATAAAATAGTTATTAAATCACTATTTTCAGAACAATGGCCCATAGGACACCAATCTAAGTAGGTTATCTATGGATTCTCCTAGTTTTTGTTAACAATCCTTAAAATAACCAGACACTTGTAAAGTTCTGTCAGTGCCCTGGACAGACACTTTGATAAAGAAGAAATACAAATGGCTAAAAAGCACATGAAAAAATGCTCCACATCACTAATCATCAGGGAGATGCAAATCAAAACAACTATGAGGTACCACCTCACACCACAGAGATTGGCAAACATCACAAATAATGAGAACAAGCAGTGCTGGTGGGGATGTGGGAGAAAGGAACACTTATTCACTGCTGGTGGGAATGTTGTCTAATTCAATCTTTCTGGAAAGCGATATGGAGATTCCTCCAAAAACTGAAAATTGAGCTCCCATACGATCCAGCTATACCACTCCTAGGGATATACCCAAGGAACACAAAAATACAATACAAAAATCCCTTCCTTACACCTATATTTATTTCAGCACTAATTACCATAGACTGGTTCTGGAAACAACCAAGATGCCCTTCAATTGATGAATGGCTAAAGAAACGGTGGTGCATATACACAATAGAATGTTATGCAGCCATCAGGAGAGATGAAGTCATGAAATTTTCCTATGCATGAATGTACATGGAATCTATTATGCTGAGTGAAAGAAGTCAGAGAGAGAGAGAGAGAGAGAGAGAGAGACAGAATGGTCTCACTCATCTATGGGTTTAAGAAAAATGAAAGACATTCTTGCAATAATTTTCATAGACAAAAGAGAGGAGGACTGGACGTTATAGTCCACTTAATGAATTTCACCACAAAGATTGATGAATTTAGTTAGAGAAATAACTACATTGCGAACTATCCTAACAATGAGAATGTATGAGAGAAATAGAAAGCCTGTCTAGAGTACAGGTGGGGGGTGGGGTGGGGAGGAGGGATACTTGGGACATTGGTGGTGTAATGTTGCACTGGTGATAGGGGGTGTCCTGTTATATGACTGAAACACAACCACAATCATGTTTGTAACCAAGGTGTTTAAATAAAAAATATTATAAAAAAAATAACCAGGCACTGTTACCATGTGACTCATCTTGATGAGACAATCTTGTGGAACTTATTTATGTTATAAGGATATTACTTAATGCAGAGTTTGTGCTTTTTTTCTGATTTAACTTTCTTTTTCTAATGTGATCTTAAATCTTCAAGAAAAATAATAATACATTGTTACAAGTACTTTTATTTTAAAGAAAGACAAACATCTACTTTCTTACCTACATTTATTCTTTCTCAGAATACTAACAAGAAGAGACTCTCTCCAGGAAATAAAAATTATAACATTATTATTATGACCCATTTATGTAAATGTAGTGGTTAACAACTTTCAAATGATATAGACCTATTTTGTTTTGATTTGGTTTGGGTTTTGATTTTTGTTACCATGCCCATCAGTGCTCAAGGCTTACTCCTGACTTTGTGCTCAGGATATAGAGAACCATAGGGAGCACACATGTCATTTTCCAATAGTGATTTTGGTCCCCTAAGCTAGATGCTGAGAAGTGGTGTTGCTGTGCCATATGGAAGTTCAAATCTTAGTATTTTGAGAAATGGCTGTATTATTTTCCAACGAGGCTGGAACAGAAATTTTCACCAACAGTGGGTGTCCTTTGTCCTTTTCACCCACATCCACACCAACACTGTTTGAGAATTCTTATTCAGAGGATAACAGAAAGTGAGTTGCATCTGAGAATTCCTGAGTCTTGGGAAGAATTATGCCTTTGGGATCTCTATGCTTACAGCCTCCTTTCCTTGTTAGAAGCCACACTTGGCACTTCTTGGGACCTACCACTGGTTCATTGCTCAGGGTCACTCAGTAAGTCTCTGGAAACCCTCTGGTACAGGATAAAACTCGAAATGCCTGATACAAAGCAAGTTCCAGCACTTTGAGCCATTTCCTGGGCTTGAGCAATCTCCTTTCAACCCAAGGGAACCTACCCCAAGAGGAGTCTTTATATAGTGCTTCTATACTGCAACTCTCAATGTTTTTAAATTTCCTTTCCTTTTAATAAATTGAAATACTGGTCGCATTTTTATAATTATAATAGGAAGTTTCATCATTCTTTTTTTGAACTAAATGGCTCATACATACTTTTATCATACCCATTTCTATGAAACTCCTTAAAAATACAAAAGCAATTCCAATAAAATAATTACTCTAAAAATAATTCTTAATCTCAATATTTTAAGGTCTCTGATAATATTTTAAGTTCTCTTTCTCCAGTGCTTTTTTTTTTCTTTTTGTTTTATAACACACACAGTTGTGCTCAACATTCATTCCTGACTCTGTGCTTAGGGATCACTCCTGACTAGCTTAAGGGATCATATCGGGTGCAAAGGATCAAACTCTACTTAACTGCAAACAAGGCAAGTGCCTTTTCACTACACTATCTCTCCTACCCTGTTCCATTAATATTTTTTAAAAATTAAATTAATATATGATCTGTTGTATCAATGCACCATAATATGACATGCACTATATTTCAATCATCATGAATTTCCCTTTTTTTCCATAGACATATGAGCTTTGAGGCTCATTGGAATATAGGATATGGATGCACCATCATTTGCACCATCATTTTCTGTGTGGTTTCCAATCTTTTCTCCATATGCCATTGTGCTGTAGGTTATGAACCAGGGAGCAAATGCTGAGAGCTACTGACAGCATAAGAACAGTAGAAGTGGCTGGAGAAGTGATAAGATGGTAACCCACCTATAAGTTTATGCCAAATGCTCCTTCAGCTATGTCCCCAGACCTAGTTTTATTGAACCTAATGACCCTCAGATACCTTCAGTCTTAGTAAGAACCACTCTACCATTCCCTTGTCCCTTTATTTTCTGCTGTAGTCAAAATTTGAATTTTGTTAGTATCTTTTTGTTTTGTTTTGTTTTGTTTTTTGGGTCACACCCGGCAGTGCTCAGGGGTTACTGCTGGCTCTATGCTATGCTCAGAAATTGCTCCTGGCAGGCTCGGGGAACCATATGGGATGGCGGGATTTGAACTGCCGTCCTTCTGCATGCAAGGCAAACATGTTACCTCCACGCTATCTCTCCGGCCCCTGTTAGTATCTTTCATTTCACCCCCCACTCCATTTCTCTTTTCACTGTATTTTTGTCTGGCAAATTTTTTTTTATGATGTCAATCGCAATCCTTTTTTCTACCAAATTTTAAGAGGTTGAACTTTACAACTTCAATGTTTTTCTCTTGAGGATTTTTTTTAAGTTTATACTTATTTTTTATATACTTCTAGATTATATTTGTCTGTCTCCAAATCAGAGGAAGCCCTAGGTCTATGTGTTAGGTTAACAAAGGGATGGTACATTCCAGATAGAAAACACAGGAAATGAGCTTACCACCATCACATATTCAAATATACAGACTCTGTATTTTGAACTAGGAAAAGACGATGAATGGTATCCATGCCTAAAGGGACATGTGAGATGACTTGAAACGCATGACTGGTGAAATATTAAAATTAACTTTGCTGATTAATTTCCTGTCATCTCTAAAGTGATATTGAAAATAACAACACTCATAAACTACTCTGGGCAAGATTTAGATTATTTTTCTTGTGGCATCCATATAAACTCAAAAGCATATCTACTGATTATACTTCATTTTGTATAAAATCTAAATGTTTATTAAAAAAAGTTCTGTCTATGGCCAGTCAAATAAAATAGGCTTGAATAACTTCTCAATTCTTTAATAGCTCATCATTCTTCTGATTACTCTATGAATTTAGAGAAATGGAGTCTTCAGAATTCAGATTAACATCTGGACTCATGCTCCTATTTTTGCTTTTAGATCATTTTTATCTTATTCCTCACTGTATTAACCCAATTATACAGAGCTGTACATCCCCTCCATTCCTTTTTAATAGCAAATTCTCATTTAAACAAGGTTTCATGTTAAAAAATTGTCCTGAGGGTCCAGAGAGATAGCACAGAGGCATTTGCCTTGCAAGCAGCAGATCCAGGACCTAAGGTGGTTGGTTCGAATCCCAGCATCCCATATGGTCCCTGTGCCTGCCAGGAGCTATTTCTGAGCAGATAACCAGGAGTAACCCCTGAGTGACACCAGGTGTGACCAAAAAAAATTGTCCTGGAACTTTTATTACAAACAAAATCTTGCAAATTAAAACAAAATGTCAGATCTAAAAATAACTACTTCTCCCTCCTGTCCCATATTTCAGTGGTTCTTTGTTTTCATATACGACTAAAAGCAAGTTCCCTTCTAAGCCTTTGAATTTTCTGGCTTTTATTGCCCCAATGCCTCTTTCACACAATGCATCACAAATTACTGTGCATCTTCTTTTTTCTTTCTGGCAGTTCTATGAATGGCATGAGTCCAAATCAGTGCTCTCTCATCCAATTAAGAATTCTTGAAGCCTACTCTACAGAAACACATAAAAAATATTCACTTTTAGTAATTAAGAAGAGGCAACAAACTATATTCAACAATAAAGCAATTATTAGCCCATCTTATTGGAAAGTCTGGAGGGAGGATCAGTTTCAAAGATTCAAAGTTCACTTCATCCTAAAATTAATTTGACATGACTCTAGAAAAATTACCGATATTTATTATTCATTAGTGAAAAATTGAACTTCCTTTCTATAACTGTTGAAAATTCCTAGGATTTTCACCTCAGACTGAAACCTGCAGCTAAAGGCATGATTTACTTATTTATGAATGACCAGAACTCTGACAAGAAGGGAATCATCTTGTTTTGCTTATATATAGCCAGGATGAATATGGGGTCATTCATGCAAATCACAAGAGTTCCTTACATATACAGCATGATGAGAGAGGATTTTAAGCAATGGTGAGAAAACCTGCACAAAATCTACACACTAAAAAGGCTGACAACCTAAATTCATACCACATGGTAATTGTCTACTAGAAAGACTTCTAAGTTTTAGTAGAGATTAATATTTTAAAAAAATCTTAATATATTTTTTTAAAAACAGAGGATATCAGGGCCGGAGAGATAACATGGAATCCTGGCATCCCATATGGTCCCCCAAGTTCTGCCAGGAGCGATTTCTGAGTGTAGAGCCAGGAGTAACCCCTGAGTGCTGCTAGGTGTGACCCATAAATCAAAACCAAAACAAACAAACAAAGGAGGATATCAATTGTGTGGTAAAGACTAGAATTAAAATTTTTAGGACTTTTTAATATCTTTATTTAAGCACCATGATTGCAAACATGTTTGTAGTTGGATTTTAGTTATATAAAACAACAATCCCACTTCACCAGTGTAATATTCCCACCACCAATGCTCCCCAGTCCTCTTATCCCACACTCCTTCAGTAGTCAAGACAGGCATTCAATTTCTCTCAGTCATTATCATTGTCATGATAGATAGTTGTCAGTGTAATTACTTCTTTAACTGGACTCACCACTCTTTGTGGTAAGCTTTATTTCGTGGGCCTTTCCTTCCAGCCCTCATCTCTATTATCTCTGTGTAGTCTTACAATAAGGTCTTTTATTTTTCTTAAAACCCATAGATAAGTGAAGCTATTCTGTATCTACCTCTCACCCTCTGACTTTTTTCACTCAGCATAATAGTTTCTATGTCTATACATGTATAGGAAAACTTCATGACTTAATTTTTTATGTCTGCATAATATTCAATTGTTTATATGTTCCATGGTTTCTTTGGCCACTCATCTGTTGTCAGGCATATGGTTTATTTCCAGATTCTGACTATTTTAAATAGCACTTCAATGAATATAGGTGTGTAGAAGGTCTTTTTGTGTTGGTGTGTGTGTGTGTGTGTGTGTGTGTGTGTGTGTGTGTGTGTCTTCTAGGTATATTCCTAAGAGTGGAATACCTGAATCAAATGGGAGCTCAATTTACAGGCTTTTGAGGAATCTCCATCCATATTGTTTTCCAGAAAGGCTTCACAAGACAGCATTCCCACCAGTATTGAATGAGAGTTTCTTTCTTCCCAACATTCATTGTTCTTGTTCTTTGTGATGTGTGCCAGTCTCTGGGTGTAAGTTGTTACCTCATTGTTGTTTTGATTTTATCTCCCTGATGATTACTGATGTGGAGTATTTTTTTGTGTGCCTTTTGGCCATTTGTTTTTCTTTGAGAAAGTGACTGTTCATTTCTTCTCCCCATTTTTTTATGAGGTTAGATGTTTGTTCTTGTTAAGTTCTGTCAGTACCTTGTATATCTTAGATATTAGCTCCTTATCTGAGGGGTATTGGGCAAATAGTTTCTCCCATTCTGTGAGTGGCCTTTGTATCCTAATCACTATTTTCTTTGAGTCACAGAAGCTTCTTAGCTTAATATAGTCAAATCTGTTTATCTCCACTTTCATTTGCTTGGAGAATGAAGTTTCCTCCTTAAAGATACCTTTAGTCTCAATGTCATGGGGTGTTTTATCTATGTGTTCTTCTATAAATCTTATGGTTCTGGACCTCATATCAAGGTATTTAATTCATTTGAGTTTGACCTTTGTGCATGGTGTTAGATGGGGTTCTGAGTTCGCATTTTTGCAAGTAGCTAACCAATTATGCCAATATCACTTGTTGAAGAGGCTTTCTTTGCTTTATTTTGCATTTCTTGACCCTTTATCAAAGATTAATTGATTGTATGTATTGGATACATTCTCTGATTACCCAAGTCTGTTACACTGATCTGAATATCTGTCTGTATTTCAGTACCATGCTGTTTTAATGAGGATTGCTTTGTAGTACAATTTAAAGTTGGGTAAAGTGATGCCTACCATATTCTTTTTTCCTAAAAAGGTGCTTTAACTATTCAATGGTGATTATTGTTCCAAATGAATTTCAGGAGTATTTGTTCCCTTTCTTTGAAAGAATGTCCTGGGTATCCCTAAAGGAATTGTATTAAATCTGTACAATGCTTTGGGAAGTATTGCCATTTTAATGTTGTTAATCCTACCAATCCATGGACAGGGTATGTGTCTCCATTTCTTTGTGTCCTCTTTTATTTCTTGAAACAGTGTTTTGTAGTTCTCTTTGTATAGGTCCTTCACCTCTTTAGGTAAACTAACTCAAAGATATTTGAGTGTCTGAAGCACTAATGTGAATGATGCTTTTTAATGTCTATTTGTTTTCTATCATTATTTGTGTATAAGAAGTCCATTGATTTTTGCAAGTTAATTTTATAATCTGATACTTTTCTATATGAATTTACTATTTCCAGAAGCTTTTTTGTCGAGTCTTTAGGACTTTCTAAATATAGTACCATGTCATCTGCAAACAGTGAGAGCTTGACTTCTTCCTTTTCTATCTGGATACCTTTGAAATCATTTCTTGACTAATTTCTATGGAAATTACATTCAGTACTATGTTGAATAGGAGTGATGAGAGGGTCAGCCTTGTCTTGTGCCAGATTTTAGAGGAAAGGCTTTTAGTTTATCTCCATTGAGAATAATATTTGCCATTGGCTTGTGTAGATAGCCTTGACTATCTTGAAAAAAGTTCTTTCCATTCCCATCGTATTGAGAGGTTTTTATCATAAATGGGTATTGAACCTTCTCAAATATTTTCTCTGCATCTATTGACATGATCATATAGTTTTTATTTTTCTTTTGTTAATATGATATGTAATATTAATTAATTATGCATATTTAACCATTCCTGTATTCTTGGAATGAAACCTACTTGGTCATAGTGTACGATCTTCTTAATGAGGTGTTGGATCCTATTTGCTAGGTTATTGCTTAGAATATTGTCATTTATGTTCATCAGAGATATTGATCTGTAGTTTTATTTCTTTGCAGCATCTATGTCAGGTTTTGATATCAAAATTATGTTAACTTCATAAAAACTATTTGGGAGTGTTTCTATTTCTTCAGTTTCCTGGAAGAACCTGAAAATGATTGGTAGTAGTTCCTTTTGAAAGATTTTTTTTTTTGTGGTTTTTGGGTCACACCCGGCAGTGCTCAGGGGTTACTCCTGGCTCCATGCTCAGAAATTGCTCCTGGCAGGCACGGGGCACCATATGGGGCACTGGAATTCGAACCGATGACCTTTTGCATGAAAGGCAAACGCCTTTCCTCCATGCTATCTCCCGGGCCCCGTTGAAAGATTTTAAAGAATTTGTTAATGAATTCATCTGGGCCAGGGCTTTTGTTTTTCAGAAGATTTTTGATTACCATTTTAATTTTATTAGTAATAATGGGTCTGTTTAGATAGGCTAGATCATCCTGATTCCACTGTGGAAGATTGTAAAAGTTCAAGAATTTATTCATTTCTTCCAGGTTCTTTTGTTTTGTGGCATAGCATTTCTCAAAACAGTGTCTAGTTACCCTTTGAATCTCTGCAGTATCTGTAGTGATCTTGCCATGAACACCTATGATATCCTATTTAACTATCCATACTATTTAAGGAAAAGTGGATTAAACTATATGATATCCTATAAATCTATATAAATTTTATGTGTGGGGGCAAGGGCCCCCTCATAATTTGAGAATGGGGATTAGTGGGAAGAGAAGTTTGCCAGTCCCCTACTCCAATACACACCACGGGTGCAGGGTGGGGGATGAGGGAGGCCTGTGATCTGTCCCCTTTAAAATGCTCACCAGATCCACCTGACTGGCACCCCAGGCAGGCGTTCCGGGGTAACCCTGGGGTCAGGGAGGAAGGAGAAAGAAGTCTGTGGAGGGCAGCCAGAGGCCGCATCTTCCCCTAAGCTTGGCCAAAAAGCTACAGCGTGAAGCCATGCTGTCCGCGTGAAGCTTCCAACTGCAAATTTCATTTTTTAAACAACTGTGTCATGTTCCATTGCATACATGTACTATGGCTTCTTTATCCACTTATCTGATCTTGGACACTTGGGTTGTTTTCAGATTATGATTATTGTGAATGTCTACAATGGACAAAGGAGTACAGAGGGCTTTTCTGCAATGTTTCTCTCTCTCTTTTTTTTTTTATTCCCTAGGCTGTATCC
>PVKC010030707.1:0-14713 GCA_004027635.1 Crocidura indochinensis
CACTCTCTCTCTCTCTCTCTCTCTCTCTCTCTCTCTCTCTCCCCCTCCCCCCTCCTCTCCTCTCTTCTCTCTCCCCCCCTCAGGAATGAAGAAGCGCCTGGTCCTCTGCCCTCCAGGTGTTGAGAGGCCAATGGCAACACATCTGTCTTGGAGTCCCCCAAGAGACTGAGCCTTTCTTTTTTCAGGGTCGGGGTACCCAGCCAGCCAGCCAGCCAGCCAGACAGGAACTCCTGAATGTAACCGGATTAGCGAGCCCCCGTCCCCTCAAAAAGGGGTCTCTGGAGCAACACACCCCGTGTCCCCTTCTTTGGAAGAGACAGACGCTGGAGTGTTCCAGCTGCTTCATTGCATTTCTTCACTCCCCAAGACTTGCCAGGCTGTTGTGGTGCTGCTGGCCCTGTGTTGCACTGGCCGAAGATGAGAACTCGATAAAACCCACCGTCCAGCTGCAAAATCCAATCCAAAACGATGACTACCCCAGCCCTGCTGCCCCTCTCTGGACGACGGATCCCGCCTTTGAACTTGGGGCCTCCCCCCTTCCCGCATCACCGGGCCACCTTGAGACTCTCGGAGAAGTTTATCCTCCTGCTCATCCTAAGTGCCTTCATCACCCTGTGTTTTGGGGCATTCTTCTTCCTCCCCGACTCTTCCAAACACAAACGCTTCGATCTGGGCCTGGAGGATGTGTTGATCCCGCACATCGATGCCAGCAAGGGGGGCAAAAACCCGGGCGCCTTCTGGATCCACGGGCCGGACGAACACAGGCACAGGTTGGTCTGTCTCGGCGCTCCTGGTAGTGACAAGTGTCACTTCTGCCAGGACATTAAACTGGCATCAAACCTGGCTCTTCTCTCTCCACATAAAATGTCATTTTTCTCACAGTCCTCATCTCTCAGAGTATTCATCTGTCAAACCTGGTTGCATGGAACGGTGCTGTGCAAAGATGTCCTGTTGCAATCCAGCTCCTTTGTTGGTGTTATTATTTAATCTGGGTGCAACCTTTGTGCTGAGTCGTCCTGATCCCTTGAGCAATCAGGCTTGCTGGGACGAAAGTGGAAAGTTAGTGCCAGGCTGTGCCTTCATGTCCTAGGACTGTGTTGCTTTCTGTCTTTGTGTCGCCGCCTGCACTGACAGCTCAGTGTTTTTGTCCCTTCCTTCCCCGGCCCCTGGTGCTCTGCGTGTAGTTCACTTTTCATTTTTATTAGAAAGAGAAATGTGAGTAGCCTGGAGCTGCCAATTCTTAACGTGCAGTATTGGCAGTATTGCTCTGATTTTTTTTTTTTTTTTGGGGGGTGCTTTTAGGCGATGTGTTTTGTTTGGGTCTGTAGATGGAATCTGTTCATTCTCCTGAAGTCATTTCATTTTGTGGGACTTTTTTTTTTTTTTAATGCATTCTGTTTTGTTCAGAGCTTTTCTTCTGCTGCTTTGTGACTGTGAGCCAGGGACTCTGTAACTACTGTGAGGATTTTGGTCAATGAAAGGGTTGACAGGCTTGCAGATGACCTATCTTAAAGGAGCTCTGGGGAGACTGGATCTAAAATTAGGATACAATGGTTGTTCTCGTTAGAATTGCTTTCAATTTCAGCAATTTGAACCCGAAGTTGCATTTAGGATCTGCAATTAAGTCTCTTTTCTGCCCCCACCCATTTCTGCGCCTAAAAATAATTTTTGAGTTTCAATGGAACTGATGTTTTAACTTGTATGCACGAGCTTTTGGGAAAAGCCTAGGTTCCCTGGTGAGCTGCAGTTAAAAAAGATTGAGGAAATTCATATTGGAGTAATGAAAGCTGTTTATTTTTCTTAGACTGAAACAGCTTTTCCTCCTTCCCTCCATCCCTCCCCCCCCAAAAAAAAAGCATATAATATTCTTGATCAATCTGGTAGGTGTTTTATTGGATCTGGGATGCTCAAAACATTTTTTAGATAGATTAATGATGCTCTAGGCCAAAAACCTATCAACCGACTATATCATATACCACATACCACTGGAAGGTCCTACATTTCACTGGAGAGGAAAACTTGAATCCCTGTTTTGGCTTTCTGCTCCTTTGATTTTTGTTTGACCCTTATGATAGATATTTCTAAAATGGTTTCAGATCCGTCTATACATTAAGTTGGAATCTTGCCATCATTTTAAACCTCTGTACTCTTGCATTTTATTTTATTTTGCCTTCTGTTCTTTGTGACTGCTAAAAAACTGATGTGATCTGTGGAATGTGTGGCTGAAAATAGTTTTCCTTGAAAACTTTATTTCTGCTTTTTAAAAACAACACTGATAAATATTTGAAAAAAAAATAAAGGTGTTCAGACTGACTTCGAGTTCTTGACCACCACCTAGTAATATTTTTAAATTTGGTTATTAGAGTCTTCTATCATACACTAAGCAGTGTCCTTTATATGTTTATGTCCTTTATGTGGATGGTTTAAATGTTTTATATATATATAAAACATATATATACATATACATATATATGTATATATATATATATATATATGTAGGTAGGTAGGTGGCATCATTCTTGCTAGAAAGCCTTTACTTGAAAAATTCAGTTTAGTGAACTGAAAATATAAAATATGAATGAAGGTTGTATAAGACATTATAAAATGTCTACTTGCATTGCTAAGCCAACACTTTAAAATTATACAGCCATCGATTACTTATGGTGCGTTATTGTTATCCAAGTTGGTTATGAGTGTGAAGTGATGGATTGTTATTGAATTTTAATAGCACGGGGTGATTAAGTGAGCCGTATCCTGAGTTTTGAATAGTAATAGTTTGGCTAGAGTGATATATGTTGAGAATTTATTTGAATCCAATGCCTTGGCTTTTGAAAATAATTCAAATTGTGAGAGTTTAGATCTCTTGTATATATCTTCTTTATGCTTGTTTTCTCTGTGTCTGTTAACTTTTTTATTTTTAAGTATGCTATCTGCTGTTATATTTGTTATATTTGTGTGTGTGTGTGTGTGTGTATGTGTGTGTGTGTGTGTGTGTGTGTGTGTGTGTGTGTTTTGGGTCATATCCTGTGGTGCTCAGAGAGGATTACTCCTGGCTCTTCACTCAGAAGTTGCACCTGGCAGGCTTGGGGGACTACATGGGATGCCAGGATTCAAACTGGGATCTGTCCTGTGTTGACCACATGCAAGGCAAACGCCTTACCTGTTGTACTTATATCTGAAAGGAGCTCTCATCCATAGTGTCAAGGAGTCTCATAATAAAGTAGCATTTCAAATTAGAAATCTGCCAAGTTAAAATGTGAACAAAACATCAAACTAAGGGATAAGCATAAATTTATTTAAAACTAGCAGCATGAGCATAGTTGATTCTAACATCATACCTTTGGTGCATGGGTCAAAAAGTTTTAATTTGGAAAATGCAAATTGATCATTTATCTTATTTATTTATTTATTTATTTATTTTGGTTTTTGGGTCACACCCGGCAGTACTCAGGGGTCACTCCTGACTCCATGCTCAGAAATCGCTCCTGGCAGGCACGGGGGACCATATGGGGCACCGGGATTCGAACCGATGACCTTTTGCATGAAAGGCAAATGCCTTACCTCCATCCTATATCCCGGGCCCCATCTTAATTTTTTTTTACCACACCCAGCAATGCTCAGGGTTACTCCTGGCTCTTTTCTCAGGTATTATCCCTGGTGGGCTGCAGGCCGCAGAGTAAGAGGAGGAGGTATTATATAGGATGCTGAGGACTGAATTTGGGTTATCTGCACACAAGGCAAACTCTCTCCCAGTTCTTCTAGCTCTCAGGCCCTATCTTAATTTCCTTTCTGAAGTGAAGGGTCAGGACCAGGAGAAATTAAGGCTATTATTTCTTTTTCACAGTAGTCAAAAGATACCTGTTGAGTTTGCTTTGATTAATTATTTAGTTGTGAATTAGTATCATAGCCAGGTACTTTATTCTGTAGTCAAGCTGCCTGAATTCATGTACCCTGTTTTGACTGGTTAGATGTGATCTTGAGCAAAATTTAGCACAATGCCTAATCAGTATTAACAAAGACATTTATTTCTGAGATTATTTTATTATTAGGACATGCAAAGTGCTTGCTTTAGTTCACAGCATTTAGCCAAGGCTCATTTTAATTGTCTTGCTGTTTTTGTAGCTGTCAAAATTACAGTTTTAAATATTTTAATTCAGTCTTTACTATATGTTTCTTAAAAACTTGGGTGCAGATTAATATTTTCAGAATCCTTTAAAATCTTAATGTCGAAAGGATCTTCTAATTAATTGGTTTTTAGTTTGGGGTCACACATCGCTTTGTGCTCAAAGCTTATTCCTGGTTCTACTCAGGGATCAATCACTCTACGAGGTGCCAGGAGTGAACTTGGCTTGACTAAGTCAAGGCAAGGCAAGGCAAGGCAAGCACTTTGCCCTCATGCATTACTATCTCCCTGGCCCCTAATAAAAAGGAATATTATTTAAATAAAGTAATTGGCAACATGTGTATTGTGAGTATGCAGTACACCGGCTCTATGGAACTTCCCCATTTAGGGGAAGTGATGTGCATCAAATAAATGAATTTATTTTTGAGGCGAGATGTTATGGAGTTGTACCATTTTACGAGACACCCTCTAGGAAGACTGGAAGTGGGGTTTGGTAGTAGTGATAACTGAAGACACATGTATAAGAGCTCTCAGGTGAAAAGCTTGGCCTCTGAGAAATGTTTAGAATGGCTGTTATAGAGCTTGGTGGTGTGGATTAGGGAAAAGGAGTAGATAGAAGTCATACATAGCTTACTGTTGTTGGGAAAGTTTGAACTGATTGCTAATATCCACGTATCAGTGGCTTCACGTCAACATCCAGATTTCTGATTGCGTTAAAAAATTTTCAGTCTTTGGCAATGTCCATTTTCAGCTATTAATGTTCATCTGAATCTGGGCAGCAGCTTCTTCATCTATATCAGGGTCCTCAAGCTTTTTAAACAGGGGGCCAGTTCACTGTCCCTCAGATCGTTGGAGGCTGGACTATAGTAAAAACAAAAACTACGAACAAATTCCTATGCACACCACATATATCTTATTTTGAAGTGAAGAAACAAAATGGGAACAAATACAGTATGTGACCCACAGGCCGTAGTTTGAGGACCACTGTTCTATATCATTATTTCTGGGCTCTTTTCAGACTGCAGCTCCTTTTGGATCTTGTTTTCTTCCAATGCTACATTCCTCTCTTTAGGGCCCCCCACTCTCATTCTACTGGTTGGCCTCCGGTCTTCAACTGCTGATCCCATTTAATCGATTTTCACTGTGGCTCCTCAGTCCCACCAATTTGTTCCCTAATCTCCTGCTGCTGTTGTCCCCTGCTTTTTCTACTTTTACTCGTCCTCAAGGATACTATACTATCCTTGGAACCCTCCTAGTACTCTCAGATTCCCCTCATTGAGAAATGCTGCTCTTGAGGGGCCTGTGGTCCTCATTTTATGCTAACACTTAATGAAGTTGCCAAGTAGTGTACCAACAACCCGTATATATTTAATCTCTTTGTTTTTGAGTTTGGTATCCTAGGTAGGATCCTATTGAGTTTGTATTAAAGTGTTTTGGTCTTTATCCTATGGGAAGCCATTGAAAGATTTTCAATTCAGTGTTGATCTATTTTGCATTGTTTTCATCTTTTTTTTATTTTATTTTTAATCGTGATAGCATCTGCATGTCTTTCAACTATCTTATATTTTTTTAATGTAATTGTCAAATTTTGAATACAGCTGGAAATATTGGTCAGATACTGTGATTTTTTGTGTCTTGAACTTTACCTAATTAGAACGCAGTTTTTCATTCTATTTCTCATGTATTTGCCCTTTACAGTCTCCAGGACAAAAATCTATGTAGTTAAAATAAAGCCATAAGAATTGGGTCAAGGCAAGTCGGACAGGCTCTGACTACATGGAGGTTTTCTCATTGGAACAGAAAGTTGAATCTTAAGATAATTTAGGTTTAAGGTAGGTAGGTAGTATTTTGGATGTTTTTAGTCTTTAGCTCTAGATTATATAATCTAGGTGTGACTATAAATTAGAAAAGAATTCTGCCAGATTTTGACGTTAGTGTCATAATGGTTCTCTTATTTTGTAATCTCAAGTTATTATTTTCTGCATCTTTTAAAAGAATTAGAAGTACTTTTAGAAGTACTGATTTAAAGAGGCTTTCTTTGAGGACTGCTCACCATATGACACTTTCTATATTCATATTCTAATATTTATTCTAAGAAAATGACAGAAATGTTTTTTTAAAAAAGTTGTTCAGAATTATGAAATACTGAATATATTTTTATTTTTCACTTATAAATACATGTGTATTAGTGTATTACAATGCAGAGTGCCGGGATATAAATTCTTATTTACATGTTGTTCTGTTAGTGTTGTGAATTTCAAGAGATGAGGTACTGTATAGATTCCCAGAAGTTGTTTGTTAATAGATGAGCACTGCTTATGATGACTTTAAAATATTTCAAATGTAAAAGATTTAGTCAAGTATTATTTGCTCATTTGTTTTAAAAGCTTTGGTTGCCTTTATGAATTTTTTTTTGGGGGGAGTTGTAAAGGAAGTGTTTTAGGATTATAAAAGACATAGTTATTAAGATTTTTTTACATAGATTTATAGTTGCTTTATAGTTTAAAATATTTTATAAATGAAGCTGATAATGCCAGATCCCAAGATGTAGAAGTCACTGGTGAGGTCAGTGTTGCTGATGAGGTCAGAGTTGCTGGCTGTAGAAATCAATGGTGAGGTCTGATCTCAGGTGAGTAGAGAGCACTTACAAGGAAGCATCCACTCGCTATTTCCGGAGAGTGACTCAGTTTATTGTAGGTGGGAAAGGGATATTTATATTAGATTAGGGAGAGTAAGGTGTGTCTACTCTGCCAGCCATTTGGATAGGATGTGAGAGGGAATTACAACAGAGTGTGCTTCTGTGTTTAGGGAAGGCAGGGCAAGGATAAGATTAAGGTATACAGAAGGTGTGCTCTGAATGTTAAAACAGGGTATGTGCTTAAGGTGGTTAGCTTGTATATTCCAAGTTTGTATTTTTTATTATTTTTATTTGTCAGTCTGTTCATGCATTTGCCAGTTACTTTGAGTGATTTGTATTCAGTCTTATATCCTATTGTCCGATTTGTAGTGAGATGTACCTGTTAGTAGCTAAGATTGCTAGATTTGCTTCCTTTTTCTGCCCTTGTCCTATGTATTTTTACCTAGTCCATGTTTTGTCTGTGATTACATGTTTGTAACCATATACTTACAATATCTACTTTTCCCCAAAAGTACTTGAGTTCTTTGAGGACAGATGGCGTTTTTCTCTTCAATGTTTGCACTGGATTTCTTTTTTCAAAATGGAAAATTTTTTTTTTTTTTTATAGAGGCCACACCTGGCAAGGATCATGCATTGCTGATTTCAGGAATTGATATCAGGTTTTCATATATGCTATGCAATATATATATATATATGTATATATATATATATATATATATATATATATATATATATATATATATATATATATATACACACCACTTACTACATACATCCCTGGCCCCAAGCTTCTTTTTTTTTGTTTGGTGTTTTGTTTTGGTTTGTTTTTGTTTTGCAGCCAAGCCTGACCTTGCTCAGGGCTAATTCCTGGTTTCATTTTCACAGATCACTACTGGTAGAACTAATGAGACCTTACATATGGCAGGGTATTAAATTCAGGTCTGTAGTGTATATGGCAAGAGCCCTAACCATTGCATTTTTGTTCAGGCCCTGCTGCTGCCCCATGGTTCTCAAAGTAAGTACCTGTTGAAAAAGTGACGTTCTTGGCTGAAGAAATGGCTCAGTGGTAGAATACTTTCCTTGTACTACCAGGTGTGTGACCCCTAAAACAACAGCAACAAAAAAACATATCATGGTAAGGTGACAAAATTTCACAGAAGAAGGTGCAAAAGAGTGTCAAAGTGTGAAAAAAAATATAAACAGGGAGAATGAATGTCTTAAAGTGAGAAGTGTATTAAAGGCCCTTTTAATTTTTTTTTTTTAATTTAGGGTTTGATTCATTTAGAGCAGTCGTTTTTAACTATTGGTTTATGAAGACAGTTTTTGCTGATCTACCAAAAAAGTTTCTGTTGTCAATCCAAGTACATAGGTACTGTTGGATCATGATAGGATGCTTCCAGACTGGTGCCTGACAGCACTTTCTGTCAATCAATAAGTGGTAGCATATCTACATAAATTATTTGCCCTTATATATTACGTTAGCTCATCTGTTGAGAACACATCTTAGTCAGGCTCATCATACTTTGCTCTCCCTGTCCTTTGTATTGTTTGCTTGTTTTGTCTTAGGGTATTTTCAGGAAGTCTGTGTTATACTGTAAAGAAATATTTTTGCTTGGGGTGGTGGACTATACCTGATGGGGTGCTTTGGCCTTACCTATGACTCTTTGTTCACTCCTAGCATGCTCAGGGGATGACATGGAGTGCCGGAGACCAAACACTGGTCTACTGTGTGCAAGGCAAGAAGTGCCCTACCTGCTGTACTATCTCTGGCCCTCTGTACTATAAAATATGAAACCTCCCTAAGAGACAGAGAAGCTGAACAGCAAAGTCTTAGAACTTTAAAAGCAAGAACAAGAAACCAATAGTGATGATTCTGAAAATAATGCAAGTAAAGGTGCTTCATACTTAGAAGCATCAAAGGAAAAGAAATATGTGACAAAGAAACTTGGTTGGCATGATCACTTCTGTAGCTGGTGGCTGTGAACCTGTGTATAGTATGTTTGCAAATGATCTTATGAAACCTTCCAAATGTGCTCAACATTTGTATTTGAAACAGCAAGCAGTCTTACAAGTAAGCCACTGGATTTTTCAGAAAGAGATGATATAATCAAATGACAAGTCAGATGTCAAAGATGATTATGATTGCTAATAGTTACTATTTCAAGTATCTCATTTAGAGTTGCTTAGAATGTCTAAAATGAAAATCTTCCCTTACTGTTGAGGAATTTGAAGCCATGCATCTTAAAATGTTACTTGGGAAACTGGGTCCTTGGGCTGTTCAAAAAGTATTTAGGCTTTATTGTTTTTTGACAACACCATTGTTATGGTCATCTGTAAAAAATAGCAAGTTGTAGAGTATAAATATATAAAAGGCTACTTTGTGTTCACTTTGATGAGTCAACTGACATAAATAGCATGCTATTCAGCTTTGTGTGAAGATGATGAAGACTTTGGGAAGAACTTTGCTACCTTAACTTAACCTAGATGAACCACTACTTTGGATACTTGGTACTTTGAGTGTTTTCTTTTTTATGGGAAGAGGGAAATAAACCTACTAATGCCCAGCTATCAAACCAGAGTTCAGTCCTGGTGATACATAGGGGATCATGTGTGAGTTTGCTGGGGATAGAATCAGGGTCTGCCCCATGCGATGCAAATGCCTTCAGGGGTCCTCAAACTTTTTTAAACAGGGGGCCAGTCCACTGTCCCTCAGATCGTTGGAGGCCAGACTGTAGTAAAAACAAAAATTACGAACAAATTCCTATGCACACTGCATATATCTTATTTTGAAGTGAAGAAACAAAATGGGAAAAATACCATATATGGCCTGCGGGCCGTAGTTTGAGGACCACTGCCTTAGACCCTCTTCTCTCTCTCCAGCCTTGAATGGTTATTTCCTTTTTTTTTTTTCTTTTTTTTGGTTTTTGGGCCACACCCGGTGACGCTCAGGGTTACTCCTGGCTATGCGCTCAGAAGTTGCTCCTGGCTTGGGTGACCATATGGGAAACCGGGGGATCGAACTGCGGTCCGTCCTAGGCTAGCGCAGGCAAGGCAGGCATCTTTTTTTTGTTTGTTTGTTTTTTTGTTTTTTGGGCCACACCCGGCTACGCTCAGGGGTTACTCCTGGCTATTCGCTCAGAAGTCACTCCTGGCAGGCACGAGGGACCATATGGGGAACCGGGGAATCGAACCGCGGTCCGACCTAGGTTAGCGCAGGCAAGGCAGGCACCTTACCTACAGCGCCACCGCCCGGCCCCCAAGGCAGGCATCTTACCTCCAGCGCCACCACCCTACCCCGAATGGTTATTTCAAATGAAGCAAATGTCACAGAGTGTGTACAGATGATACTATAAAATTAAAGTACCTTGTTGCTTGTCCAGGAATTTTGTTTGTTCAGTATATGATCTCACCTGAAAACATTTTGCTACAAAGATGTTTTCTACTGGTGAAATTTGTTATAACTTAAGTGAAATTCTTGGTTGAGCTATGAATGTTAGGCTCTTTATTGTACTGTATAGAAGTGTGGACTTTTTGTCACCATTATCTCTTTCCCGGAATGGGAATGAGGTGATGAGGTTGCTATCAAGAGGAAGAAGGTTCTTTCACATCTTGTCTAACTAAGAAGAAGTAAAATAGTTTCTGTGAGAATGAAATTCTGCACCTGTAGGACCTTTGTTGGATGAGGAATGGTTGGCTAAGCTTGCATGCATGGGAGGCTTATTTATCTTGCTCAAAACACTATTTTTCTTCAGAAGTTTTGCACATATGCTTTTACTGAGAAATAAGATGGAAGCATTACAAATAGTTGATATTTTGGAATGGTTGTATTAGAAATGTTTCCAATTTTGCAATCTTTTGATTGCTGTTGACATCAGATATGGAAAGTTATTCAAAATAATAGGTCAACAGTTAAGGCTGGTAGCTGAAAACTTTAATCATCATTAACCTGAAAATGAGAATCTTGTGACTTTTGGATTAATAAATTAATAAATCCTTTATGGAAGATGACAACTCATGGACAATTATTACTCATGAAAAAAGAAAATCTGATAGAGTTGTCTTTTGATGTTAGTTTGGCATCCTAACATAAAATTCAACCATTGTGTCAATTTTTAATATCACTGGGAAGAGAATATCCATCCCCAAATATTAAGCCATTAAATTGTTGGTCATATTTTGACTGCCTTTTTATTTGAGAAGACTTTTCCAGCCCTTGGAGATTAAAAACCGAAATGGTTGTCAAAATAGTTTTTCATGTGTCTGAAACAGTGCTTCAGCCCTGGCTAGCTAATGTTCTAGCAAATGAGCAGCCACAGAATTTACATCAATTTATTTGAATTATTTATGGCTTTCTCAAAAGCTCAAGACATATTGTAAGCATTTTCACGTACTGCTTGCTTTTTTTACTATTTGAAATGTAAGTAACTAGAATTTTTCATTTTATAATATTAGATTTAAAAGTTATTATGTACTTCTATTACAATGTTTTGCTTTTTGTCTTGCCATTTGTGAGATAGTTCTGGTTTTATTGCTCTTGTAAAAAGGTTGAAAACCACTAATCATAACTCTAGTAGAAGATCCTTACATAAATATTTTTATTTTGCACGCTATCATAATTTTTTCTTTAGGAACAAAGGAAGAAGATAATATGTGCTGATTATTTTGATATATAGAACATTATTTCATATACACATAAAATCTATACACTTAGGAATTGCTCATTTCATTTCTATAATTATATCATATAAAAGTTAATTGTATCCAAAGTTGATATGACAGAAAACAAACTATTTGAAATCATCAGTACATAGTAAGATGATCAGCAGATAAATGCCAGATTTGAAAATTGAAAACAATTTGTGTTAAATACATATTCATGGATTGGAAATTATTTTTGCTTTTATTTTCCATAATTGTGCATATTGTTCAAAAAACTTACTTTGATTGTCATTGAATTGCATGTCGTTTAGAAGGGAAAGCATAATTAATATTTATTTAGAAATACTTTGGGTTTAATGTTAAAATATTGGAGCTTTAGTTTCAGCCTACGTATATTTAGATACATTATCATCTTTGTGACTTATTTTTGAAATGATGGAATAGAGCAAATCTTTAAAAATTTTCAGTTAATGTATATGAAATACAACTGATTTTATGAAAGAACTGAAAATTATGCAGTAAATTTGTATTTCCTAATTTAATATTAGCACTGTTAATTTACATTGTATAAATTAAGATTTAAAATATTCTTTGTAAGTAACTATATATCACTATGCAATGTGTGATTCTTTGTGTAAATTGGTATTCTTTGATACCAATTTAGAGAGTGACAGAAAATACTGGCTTATACATTTTTTTCAAAAATTTGAAAGTACAATTTAGTGAATATTTCTCTTGTCATCCATATGAGATGCCAGGAATTGAACCCGCATTGGCTACGTGCAAGGCAAATGCCTTCTTGCTGTTTTATCTATTGCCCTAGCTCCTGATTTCTTGTTTTTGGTTTGTTTTTGAGCCACACCCGGCAGTGCTCAGGGGTTACTCCTGACTGTCTGCTCAGAAATAGCTCCTGGAATCACGGGGGACCGTATGGGACGCCGGGATTCGAACCAACCACCTTTGGTCCTGGATCGGCTGCTTGCAAGGCAAACACCGCTGTGCTATCTCTCCGGGCCCTGATTTCTTGTTTTTAATATTAAGAATATTAATGAATGTTCTCTTTTACTCTCCATATTATTTACAGAAACTTGAGAATTATAAAGTTTTTTCGAGGTGTTCGACTACACCTGGCTATTTGCTTAGGGGTCACTCCTAACAGTAATTGGGTCACTCCTGACAGTAATTGGGGATCCATATGTGGTGCCTGGTTAGGCGTACTTGCTGTACTATCTCTCTGGACTCAGAAATACATACATACATACATACATACATACATACATACATACATAAATATATATAAAGATATGAAATATTATGAAAAATATAAAGAACAATTATTTTCTTTTCTTTTTGGACATTGCATATTTATGAACCAAGTTGTATTATTTATGCAGAGCTCTTGGCTTCTCAGTAATATTGATGCTACAATTGAAAAATATTAATCACTTTTATTCAGCAATTTGATTGAAATTTGTATGCCAACCCTTATGTTACATATGAGGGATTAGTTGAGACTATTACAGGGTATTAATTTTGACTCCGCACATTTCTTTAAAGAATTTAAATCTTAGATTCAAATACAAGCATGTTTTTGTAATTAGAATCCAACTCGTTCGTATCCGAGTCACGGCACCCAAAAAAAAAAAAAAAAGAATCAAACTCATATCTTGTGCAGAATGTGTTCTAACAGTGAGCCACATTGTCAGCCCTTAATATTTATTTTATTTTTTGTTTTTGTTTTTGTGCCATGCCCAGTGATACTCAGGGTTTACTTTTTGCTCTGTGCTCAGGATTGATTCCTGGCAGTTTCATAGGACCATCTGGGGTATTGGAAATTGAATCTAGACCAGCTGCCTGCAAGAAAAGCACCCTGTCTGTTGTATGTACTATCTCTGGCCCCTCAACATTATTCTTAAAGCAGATTGAAGTCGAATTTTAGAGTTCTTAAAGCGATTGTCTGGTACATGCACTTTAAATTTGGTATTTTAGGGGCCCGGGAGATAGCATGAAGGTAAGGCGTTTGCCTTTCATGCAGAAGGTCATCGGTTCGAATTCGAATCCCGGTGCCCCATATGGTCCCCCGTGCCTGCCAGGAGCAATTTCTGAGCATGGAGCCAGGAGTAACCCCTGAGCACTGCCGGGTGTGACCCAAAAACCAAAAAAAAAAAAAAAAAATTGGTATTTTAAAACTTATTTTTAAAGGTCATGCTTTATCCTTCCTTGGTTTTGTTTTTTCCTAACATGAACATGCATTTGCATATATTTATGTGATTATGGCAAATGAATTAGGTTATCTGGTTACCTAATGTGCACTGTTCTGAAGCATTTTTCAGTCAAGAATCAGGTCCTAATGTCTGTAAACACATTCTAGATATGGTGCTAGATTGAGATCTGGTTCATTTTTGAGATCTTTATGCATTTATGTACCAATTTTATGTAACAACATACTTAAGTTATTAAGTTATATGTTCATGCTTAAGGTGGCATTTTGTAGAAGAGTTATTTTTTTTTAACCTTCCCAGACAGTGCTTAGGAGGGACGCAGGGGCTATTCCCTGTGATAGTTGGCCTGATTGTGGGTGGTGCTGGACTCATTTGCAGAGGTGCAGGCCCTGTGGTACTCAGACACACCGAGTGGTACTTTTGTGTATGTGTGTGTGAGTCTGTCATGTGGTGTTATGGTTTGATCTAGTATCTTTAACATGTGAAGGTAGATGCGTTACCTATGAACTATCTGTTCAGCCCTGACAGAACATTTTAGTTGTTGGAATGTTTTCTATTATGGATGTAATATTAAATGTGAATTGTTCTATTAATTTGTGATGCCATTAATAAAAATTGATGTTTACATGACCTAGAATAGATATATCCTCTATTTAGAATAATTGATAATTCCTAGTGTGCAGTGAATATTGAACAGCTGGCTTATCTTTTGCTTACACTATTGGTTTAAATGTAAATTAAGGGTATTTTTTTGGATAACAATTTAGTATCAACTAATTTAAAATGCATGACCTTTGAGTCAGCAATTCTTGAGTCTTATTAGGGACTTATCCTTAGGAAATCTTCACTTCACTACACAAATTTCAAGCTTGTTCCTTGAAGTTATAACAGGACAGTCTTGTAGATGATCCAAATATCTGTTAAAGGGATTAGTTAAATAAATGATAATATATTCCACTATAGACAATTCTCCTTTTTTAAAGTCCTTTGATTCTTCCTGATGATTTCCTAAAATAGCATGCTATTTAGTTTCAAAGTTTTATAATGTTATGCTTTAGGTTTAAGAGTTCT
>PVKC010030708.1:0-14741 GCA_004027635.1 Crocidura indochinensis
AAAAAAAAAAAAAAAAAAAAAGCCCAGGCCCAGATGGATTTACTAATGAATTCTTTCAAACCTTTCCAGAGGAGCTACTACCAATCCTAGCCAGGCTCTTCCATGAAATTGAAAAAGCAGGAACACTCCCAAACAGCTTTTATGAAGCCAACATCACCTTGATACCTAAACCAGACAGAGATGCTGCCAAAAAAGAAAATTAAAGACCAATATCCTTAATGAATGCAGATGCAAAGATCTTCAACAAAATCCTGGCAAACAGGATCCAATGCATCATCAAGAAGATCATACACTATGGCCAAGTAGGTTTCATCCCAGGAATACAAGGATGGTTTAACATCCATAAATCTATCAACATAATACAAAGCATCAACAACAAGAAAAATAAATATCACATGATCATATCAATAGACGCAGAGAAAGCATTTGATAAGGTCCAGCACCCATTCTTGATCAAAACTCTCAGCAAGATGGGATTGAAAGGAACCTTTCTCAATCTAGTTGAAGCCATCTACCACAAGTCAATGGCAAATATTATCCTCAATGGAGAAAAATTAAAAGCCTTTCCTCTAAATTCTGGTACAAGACAAGGCTGTCTGCTCTCACCACTCCTCTTCAACATAGTACTGGAAGTACTTGCTATAGCAATCAGGCAAAAAAAAGATATCAAGGGCATCCAGATAGGAGAGGAAGAAGTCAAGCTCTCACTGTTTGCAGATGACATGATACTCTACTTAGAAAACCCTAAAGACTTTACCACAAAGCTTCTAGAAACAATAGATGCATATAGCAAGGTGGCAGGCTACAAAATTAACACACAGAAATCAATGACTGTTTTATACACCAATAATGATAGGTTTGAGATTGATATTAAGAAGGCAATCCCATCATATTAGTGCCACACAAACTCAAATATCTTGAAGTCAACTTGATCAAAGATGTGAAGGACCTATATAAAGAAAACTATAAAGCCCTGCTCAAGAAATAAGAGGACACATGGAAATGGAAACACATACCCAGCTCATGGATTGGCAGGATTAACATCATTAAAATTGTAATACTCCCCAAAGCATTATACAGACTTAATGTGATCCCTCTAAATACACCCATGATATTCTTCAAAGAAGTGGATCAAAGAATCCCACTGATACATTATGAAATGCTAAGCAGACAGCCTGAACTACCATTTCATAATGTATTAACTTCTTGTTGGCTAAGACTTGTCCAGCTTTAGCAAGATTCCCTAATTTTCTTATTTATAAATCCTCTGCCTCATCATCCTTTGTGTCTCATCAGTCTCCTCCTCCTCCACCACCACCGTACAGGCAACATGGGGTTGCCTAGGTCCACCTTCAGCATCTTAAGATTGAACCAGAAAATCATCTACCCCTGATACCTCTTGGCCCTACTTCATCCACTGACTTCTTCAGCTGCTCTTCATTCACAAATTCCCACTAAACCATGAAGTGTTTGGTATAAAGTCCAGTCTCTCTCCTACTGCAATACCCATGGGTGTGGCCCCTCCCCCTCCTCCTCTCAATAAAGTTTTCTTCCTATCTTTTTACAAGTGACGCTGAACACTTTTGCCCTTGGCAATATAAACTAACATTATCTATGCCAAAGTAGACTTAATACTATTGCACAGCTGTGGAGTTGTGAGTATCTCCAGAGTCCTAAGATACCTAATGTTAGAAAACACCGATCTCACCTCCCTGCATACTATTTGCTGCAGATTGTATGGAACTTAGAGTGTACAAAACTGGCAGTTGTCTTAAGGAAATGGGAAGATGTGTTTTGAGCCTGTAGCTTGTGCTGAAAGGAAGAGAAGAGATGGTCTAAGAAATAAAGGAGGCATGGAGCGATGATACAGCAAGGAAAGTTCTTGACTTGCTCATGGTTAGGCTGGATTCAATCTCCAGCACCACATATGGTGAACACCACCTGAGCACTACCAGGAGTGATCCTTGAGCGCAGAGTCAAAAGTAAGGCCTGAGCACCACTGGGTATGGCCCAATGGCACACATACCCTCTGCAAGAAGACTGTTGGAGGCAATTTCTTTAAAAGCTGAACAATGGGTCAATCTGGTAGAGATTGTCAGCGGGTATCTTGGGGAGGACTCTAGCCTGTTTTGGTTCAGTGGGTACATGATGAAGTCACACTGCTTGCCCTATGGCTGGTAAGAGAAACTGGTACATGCCAATGACCACTTGGTCACTGATGGGAAGCTGGTGGAAGGAGGGCTTAAGAAAATCTTGGACTGAAGGAAGAGTCTTGTGCTGCACGGAGACAGCTGGCATGGTGAGACAGAGTCAGTATTTGTGGTGTAATTTTTAGTGCTCCACATTACCTATAATAGATCTCTCATTGATTTTTTTTAACATTTACTTCCTGAGGATTACTTCATTAAATGTCTTGTGGTGTTGCTAAGGGCACAGATATAAGCAGGGTAGATGAGGTCTCTGCTCAAGTAGAATGAATGGTTCAGGGATGCAATGAAGAAATCCAGAGCCCTGCATGCATGGCAGAGCACCCTGGCCAGAGGGTTTTGGCTCTGATGGTGAGAAATGAGCAAGACAGGACAAATTTACCTCTTACCTGGTCCCTTCTGACCCAGTGACCTAGCTTTGCAGAGAAATCTCTGCTCAGTAGGATTTTATAGTGATGAAATAATAATTCTCCTCTGGCCCAGACTGAGTCACAACAAAATCCAAGTTATCCAAAGTCCAAAATCCAATCTATGACACCATTTTCTCCCCTCATAACTGTGAACACTATAAAAACACATGCAGAGTTCATCATTATTGCCATCTTGCAGCCTGTAATTACCACATACCCAGTTCATCAGCTTAAAATTCAACATCTTTTAAGCTCATTTCCCCACAGAGTTAGCTGATAGGATGCAAAAATGCAGATTGTGTCTGTATAAATCAGCCTCATGAATATGCAACATTTCCTAGTAGATAATAAAAAAATACAATGAAGAGAAAAAGAGCTTGTCAATAATACAGAGCAATAAATTGGACTCAGAAGACAAGACAAGAAAAACACTCTGATGCTTTGACCCAATAATTCCATTACAGGGAATTACAACTCAAGAAAACTGTGGCACAATCAGCAGAGAAGTTGGGAATTATAAACACTTTTGCATCATTGATAAGAAAGAGGAACAGGAATAAGTTAAATAATCCAATGAGAGAACTGATTGAGAAAATAGCCATAGCAGTGGTCCTCAAACTACGGCCCATGGGCCACATATTGTATTTGTTCCCATTTTGTTTCTTCACATCAAAATAAGATGTATGCAGTGTGCACAGGAATTTGTTCGCAATTTTTGTTTTTACTATAGTCTGGCCCTCCAATCATCTGAGGGACAGTGAACTGGGCCCCTGTTTAAAAAGTTTGAGGACCCCTGCCATATAGCCTCAGAGAAAAAAGAAAAGATCTAAATTTTGTTGGATATACAGACATCCAGAAAATAAATATACTTAGCTAGCAAGATGATATTCTGAGGAGAGGTGTTAGGTTACACCTTTTTTTCACCCAAAACAAAGATCATCCTGATTTGTTTGTATCTGTTTGTTTACAAATTGGTTTCACCCAAAACAAAGATTATCTTGTATGTAAATCTGGATGGGACAGGCTCATAATAGCCTGAGCTATCTGCCCTTACTATACCCTTACTGTCTCATCTGAGGATGGTTCTCTAGACTCAATAAAAATGGCAGTTTTGGTAAGCAGCTTGGAGGAGAAATGAGGTAGAAGAATGGCAGACAAACTCAGCCTGGTTTGGATTATGTCATGCACAATCCTGATTCAGATTTGTTCACCTGGGCTTGAAGATATGGCGCATGGGGTCATTTTACAAAGAGGGACCAAAAAGGTGATGTAGGAACTCTTAATTACTGGAAAGCTGGAACACTTAAGGAACATCTCCTTGGTGGGGTCCTGTATTCACTCTTTCATTTACCCCCTTCTCCCAGAAGGAGACAAGCCAGGGACTTTGGCATTAGCTGCCTCAGGCCCCTTTGATATCTAAAGACCTAGCTAGGTTTAATTAACATAGATAGGCAACTGTCTGTTAATGTTTGCCTTTCTAACTGTGCTTACTGGCTCAAAACATTAAATACTGTATTTGAAGGATAGTCAGGGTTGGGAGATCCCTGACCCCTGCTTTTCTTTCTTAGGCCTGTCTTGTTTTCTATTCTTCACAGCACACCTGCTTTAGACCTGTTCATCTGGGGATAGTCCCTGCAGAATAGGAAATGATTAAAATAGAGCAGTAGACACTTTAATCTGCCGAGTCACTATACAGACCTCGTGGTCAATAAAGAGCAACTCTAGGTCCATTTGATCAAGTGACTTGCTTTGGCCAAGGGTGGTAAGAGATGTGGTAATGGGGTGCTCTGTGAGTGTTATTTTCTTGCACGGATCATCACCCCATGTGGAGTAACCATGAAGAGCCCCATCTCTGCCTGACCTGAAAACTCAGACACAAGTAAATCATGAATACTTATTTATGACACTCAGTGAATATTGGGTTGGTATGTTCTCCAGCAACAACATACAATTAGGCAAACTGAGCTATATACAGATGCAATTTTTACAAAAAGATGTACACACACACACACACTGAAAGTGTGAAGTAAGCTGAAGTCAACTGCATTTGTAGTTTAAAATGACAGCAAGGGGACAGAGCACTGGCTCAAGCAGTAAGGTGTCTGCCTTGCCTGCGCTAGCCTAGGATGGACCAAGGTTCGACTCCCCTGCATTCCATATGGTCCCCCAAGCCAGGAGTGATTTCTGAGTGCATAGCCAGGAGTAACCCCTGAGAGTCACCAGGTTGGTCCCCCCAACCAAAATAAATAAATAAATGGCAGTAAGTCTATTCTTGGACAGAAAACACTAGAAAATCTATCAAATAAAGAACCAACAGAATTTATCAGGATGAAAAGTTTTTTCAAACATTCTAAATTATTAAAACTTTCTTTAATGGTCATGTATTAGTTGCAGACAAGGAGTAAAATATGAATCAGAACTATATTTGATCAATAATGAACTCACCCAATGATAAACTAATTTTAAAGAGAGAGAAAATAGAATTGAATGCAAGAGTTAACAACAAAAGAAGAAAATTATGAGTCTAGTTGGATCATTTTTATAGGGACAAAGGTGAGATTTGGCCATGGACCTGCTTGGCGGTACTCAGACTGTCATGCAGTACCAGGGATCAAACTCAGGGTCCTGTGTAAGTCAGAAAACTACTTGACCATCCTTACTATCCCAGTTATATACATTTTAATTCCAAAAGCAGAAATAAAAGGATATGTATGGGGTGGCTGGAGATAATACTGAGAGTAAGGCACTCGCTTTACATGTGACTCAATCCCCTGCATCCCGTAGAGTTTAATTCCTGACATTCCCAAGTAGTATCAGGAGAACAGATATAAGTAACCCCTGATCACTGCCAGGCCATGCCCCCAAACAAACAAAAAACATATATAAAATTTCCATAGATGAAATGAAAATAGTGAATAAACATAAAGAATGGATTCATCTTTCTCAGGAATAAAACAGACATTTATAAAATCTTTAAGTTACATTTCAAATTCAGTAACTTAAAAATGCTACTTTTAGGGGGGAAGAAATGTTGGAAGGTTGGAAAAGTTATATGTAGGCCTTGTTGGTGATAAATCACAAAACCTAGGCCAAACGTCTTTTTGTTTTTGAGAGTCAGTATCTGACAGACCCATTTAAACCATAATTAAACATTGTGGGAATTCATACTAAAGAAAGAACAGAAAAAGAACAAATGTACAATGGAGCCCTTGACTAACTCCTGAGAGACCATGAAATGTGAGAAACTCCAAGGCACCCAGAGAAACAACAGGTTAAAAATAAAATGAGAACTAAGCAGACATTTCAATAGCTTTCCAGTTTAGATTTCAAATTAATCCCAGTAAAAATAAGAACCAAGAGAAAGCCAGAATTAGCACAAGGGGTAAAGGTTGTGGCCAATCTTTGTTGGAATCTCCACAAATAGATTTACAAGCACCATCAGGTGTGACACCTGAGCGCTGAGCCAGGAATAAACTCTGAGAACTGCTGAGTGCGGTCCAAACACAAAAATCAGTATTTAAACCCACAAAAGTTACACTCTAGAATGAGAAGTTAAACCAAGATACCCATTCTAGCAAAACCTAAAACCAGTAAATGAACTGCCACTCATTTCTTTCCCACATGGAACTAAACTCTCACTCTTCAAAGAAAAAAAGCAACCAAGTGGAACTCCTAGAACTGAAAAAGATTTTCAGAGAAAGGGCTAGTTAGATAAAATGGTGCCATAGCTGGGGAATTATCCCCAATGTGTGGATACTTTATATGGGGAAGGTCTCATTTTGATTCCAAATGTTGCATAGTCTTGGCATAATGATGCAAGGCAAATCCAAACAACATGCCAGGAACAACAACTGAACACTGCCAGGTAGGATCCCAAACCAAAATGACACATTATTCATGAAACATTCCAAAAAACAAATAATGCTTGCTGTGCTAGAGATAAGTGCATTATATATTCCATCTTTTAACAACGTCTAGGACATGAGCATAACTAGCTGAAGGGATGAGAAAAATTCTCCTCTGGTCTAGAAAATAACATCCATTAAAAAAACATATGGGGTGGATAGATAACACAGTCCATAGGGTGCTCGCCTTGCATGTAGCTTATCTGGGCTGATTCTAGCATCAAAAAGAGTTCCCAGATCCCTACCAGGAATAATCCCTGAGTACAGAAACAGAAATAATGTCTGTGGCTGGAGAAATAGTACAGTGAGTAGGGTGTTTGTCTTTTATGTGGTCAAAATGGATTCGATCCCCAGCATCCCACATGGTTCCCCGAGCCTGCCAGGAGTGATTTCTGAGCACAGAGCCAGGAGTCACCCCTGAGCACTGCTGGGTATGACCCAGAAACAACAACAACAAAAAAAAATAATCCCTGCACAATCACTGCACAATGTGGTCCCAAAACCAAACAAAAACACACACATGATTGAAATACTAATTTTAGAAGAATTGTTTAAATACATATGGGAAGAAATTAGTGTAGTTGTATTATACCATAGTAAATTTAAAAGTGAAATGTTAAAAATATATATAGTCAGCAAACACAAAAGGAATTTCAGAAAGGAGATAAAAAAAATCTAACAAAGCAAAAGAAGATTCTAGAACTGAAAGTTCAACCTTTAAATTTTAAATTCACTCAGTGGAATGAGAAGAATGACACAAAAGAATCTATGAACTTGATGTTAGGTCACAAGGAAAGCCTCCAAATTAGAGCAGAGCATGGAAATACATTTAACACATTCATAGGGGGGAATGAACAGAAACTCTCCAAGGCTATCAAGTGATCTAAAAGGAATGTTAGTGAGGTGCTAAGTGTGTCTGTGTGCATATTGTAGGTTTCTAGAAGGGGAGGGGAGATGGTAAGTTTTCTACTTTGATTTAAATAATCAAACCATAATCAAAGAGACTTATAAATCCTTAGCACAATAAATAAAATGACTATTACATCTTGGCACATCACGAGTGAACTATGAAAATCAAAACAAGCAAACAAACAAAAATCCTCAAAGAAATCAGAGATTAAAAAACACATGATGGGGGCCGGGCGGTGGCGCTGGAGGTAAGGTGCCTGTCTTACCGCGCTAGCCTTGGATGGACCTCGGTTCGATCCCCCATGCCCCATATGGTCCCCCAGGCCAGGGGCGACTTCTGAGCGCATAGCCAGGAGTAACCCCTGAGCGTCACTGGGTGTGGCCCAAAAACCCAAAAACCCAAAAAAAAAAAAACCACATGATGGGGCCAGAGTGGTATGAGCAGCAGTATGGCATTTGCCTTGCACGCAGCTGACCCAGGACAGAACTTGGTTCGATCACCAGTGACCCATATGGGCATAATTTCTGAGTGCATAACCAAGAGTAACCCCTGAGTCTTACCAGGTGTGGCCAAAAAACAAACAAAAAAAGGACACATGATAAACAGGAGAATTATGAACAGAAGGATAGTTAACTTCTCTTCAGAAACTTGTTCAAGATATCTTTAAAATGCTAAAAAAAAAAAAGGCCATTAATGTATAATTCTGTGTTGAGCCAACAGTTTGAAACAAAAGGTCAACATTATTTTAACTATTAAATACTGAAATATTTTGAGATTTCTGTTACTAGGAGGTAAGGCATGTTCTTGAGGAAACAAAACTAGAGAAGAAAAAATAAAAAAATTAATCTTCATGAAGTAATTGAAAGCATTGGAAACAATGCTTTTTGTACATAGGCAAATATACCAAAAATTTTAATAATAGCCAATACATAAAGACAAAGCAATAGTTATATACTATGGACTCTATATAACACATAGAAATAAAAAGATATGGCAAAGCAGGACAAAAATAGGGAATGGAATGAGTATTATAAATATATTGTTATAATTTCATATTGTTCAAGAAATTATTTAATTTATTAGGCTCTGATAAATTAAGAACATTTATTATTGGGGCCAGAGAGATAGCATGGAGGTAAAGTGTTTGCCTTCCATGCAGAAGGCATGGTGGTTCGAATCCCGGCATCCCATATAGTCCCCTGAGCCGGACAGGAGCGATTTCTGAGCATAGAGCCAGGAGTAACCCCTGAGCGCTGCTGGGTGTGACCCAAAAACCAAAAAAAAAAAAAAAAACGGTTTATTATTACTCCTACAGCTACTGTTGTTGTTTAAGTGATGCTTTCATTTAAGGATGCAGATAGATTGAACATAAATTAATGAAAAGGGGGTTACTGTTGGATTACTGGTCCTATCCTAATTCATACTCCACCTTTTTTGTGTGATCTGCTGATGGGATTGCTGGATAGAATACTCCCTACTTGATGGGTGTGTCCCGGTTCTTACTAATAATAGTCCAGGTTTCAGAAAAGAAGAGTCTCATTCTTCAGCCTTCCTCCACTAAGCTGCTTTCCTTCTTAGGAGAGGTTTGTGTGGCAGGATTCCTGGCTTGAGTGCTGGATTTCCTGAACCTGTTCTTGTACCTTTTCACTGTGTGGATTATTTCCTATGTTGACATTTGCTTCCAGGCCTGCACCTCACCAGATTCTAGTAGTTTTGGAGCCTGGGGCTCCGTTTATAGGTTTCCCCTACACACACTGAACTTTAACAAAACTGGTATGGCCAGGGTGGAAGGCCTCAGTAACTAAAATCACTTGCATCGCCAACATGAAGTTTCAAGTTTGGTACCTATCCACAGGTACCCAAAATAATCCCTGCTGCTTTTACCTGGTGCCATCAACTCTCCAGAGTGAACACATGCCATTTTCAGAGCCCCACAGCCAAGTGTGTACAAGCACCACAATTAATGCTTGTGATAGCTAGGTGAATACCACCCTTGCCCTATGTGATATGAGGGAGAGTCTTAGCCTGAACTTGACAAGATGAGATCTACTACTGGTTGGAGCAGAAGACAGAAAGAAGCAGGCTTGGGAAAGGGACAAATATAAAATGAATTCAATATCGAAAACAGTGAATACATGATTCCCTCTATTGCCATTGGCTTCCAGCTTCCAATCCCTTGTTGTGACTGGTCTATAAAAATCTCCTGCCAGTCCACAAAAAAAGTTAAATACAAAGCCTGGATCATAGAGTGATACTCTTATAAATATTGGTATAAAAATATTTTGCTATAATGATTTTTTTGCTATAGTGATTTTTATCTCTACGTTATTGATCTCCTAAATAATTCTCCAGGATGCACAGGTTGAGAGCCACTATCCAGGTAACATGTAAAAAAAAAATTCAGTTGACAATAAAATTTTGAGTCTGTAGGGTATAGGCCAGGGGTCCTCAAACTTTTTAAACAGGGGCCCAGATCACTGTCCCTCAGATCATTGGAGGGTCAGACTATAGTAAAAATAAAAATTATGAACAAATTCCTATGCACACTGCATACATCTTGTTTTGATGTGAAGAAACAAAACGGGAACAAATACAATATGTGGCCCGCAGGCTGTAGTTTGAGGACCACTGGTAGGCTAAGCCTTGAAAATTAACTTTCTAACATGACAAATTGGTGGTATTTGATATGTCACATTTCACACATCTCAAACCCACAGTATCTCTGAGACACTCTCTCCTTTGAACAGAAATCTGTCTCAAAATCAAATGTGCTCTTATCCCTGACAAACCAATGAAGTCAGACAGATGGGAAACAGGTGTGTCTTCCCCACAGGTCAGTTGAAGAACTAAAGCAACAAGCAAATCAACAAAAAAAAAAAATGCATCAAATTCCCCACTTGAAAACCAGGGTCTGATCTTGTAACTTCCTTGGTTAGCTCAGAAAACTAATCATAACTTAAGTATTTTGCTTCTCTCCTCATCTGTCATGACAGAAAGTGAAGAGACTGTTGAACAGAATTCCTGAGAGATACTGACCTTCCATTTAAGACCATTCTATCTCAAAAAAGATCTGAAAGCTTTGTGATCTTTCTAGAAGTCATAAAATGCCACTGCAAAGCATTTCCAAAAGCAAATGCAAATCAAGCCTCATTCTGCTGAAAGCAGGAAAGGTATGTTTTACTCAAGCTCCCTTTGATAGTCCTGGAAGACTGAGGATGAGTTCAAGAAACTGTTGAGATTTCGTTAACTAGGACATGAAATGACTTTTCAGGATTTTTTTCTTAAGTGTGTGCTTAAAAATAATTACTTTTTAAATGGAATTTACAAACACCCTATTTCACTTAAGCAAACTACCAAAAATTCTGCTGCCATAATTGTATCAATGGGGATCTGCTGTAGTCCCAGTACCTGGGAGCACACAGGTGATTTTCACAACGGATTAAAGGGGGAGGGGTCTTGGAGATGAACTGGATTTTCATGCACATCAATGCACAGTAGTGAAAGAAATCCTCCACATACATGCAAACATGCCAACTGTAAGCATTCACACCCTCCTCTCCCCGTTTTTTTGGCCATTCCTGGTGGTACTAAGGAGTTTCTCCTGGCTCTGCACTTAGAAATCACTCCTGGCAGACTGAGAGACCTATATAGGATGTTGGAGATCGAACCTAGGTCTGTCCTGGGCCACTGCGTGAAAAGTAAACACCCTATCACTGTGCCATCGCTCCAACCCCCTCCTTCCTTTCTTATGAATTTTTATTAATTTAGTTTGGGGCATACCTTGCGATGCTCAGGGGTCACTCCTGGCTCTGCATTCAGTAGTCACTGATGCAAGCTTGGGGTAAGGGGGTGGTATATGGGATGCTGAAGTCAACCTAGGTCAGGCATATGCAAAACAAATGCCTTACTAGCTATATTATCTCTCTGGCCCCTCTAATGGATTCTTAGAACATTCTTCTTCCTAGCCATTCATTTCTCCCCATTTCTGTCTGAAGCTCCCATGATCATTCTAAAATAAAAATCTGCTCACATCACTTCCCAGATGAAATCATCAGTAACTCCTTGTCTTCTGCCACAAGGATCACCTCATGGGCATGAAAGCTGTGAAGTCTACATTGGAGCTCAATGCTCAGAAAGCAGTTAGCACCTAAAATGGTTGTCCAGACCTTTAAAGTGTTTATGTGTAAAAGATTCCAGTGGAGACAGAGGTGCAGAGACGAGGGACACAACGTGCAGATCCCCACAAGAGTGAATTGTGATAAATCCAAGAGGTGTGAAGGTTTTGCTCACCCAAGGTATGGGAGCTTATATGGGTAAGTCTTATCTGAGTAAGCAGCGCACTGACCGCCCTAAGAGGCTACCTTCTCCCAACCAATTCTATTGCAAGAGAATATCACAGGGTGGGTAAGGAACACTTACATCATAGTCGGTCTCTGTGAGCTACTTCCAGGTACCAGCCAATCAGCTGGACAGGAAACAGAAAGCCAAGACATGTCCCCACTTCTTGTCATCTTCCTTCATCCATGGCAATGACTTCAGAAAATGTGGTTGGAGATACACTTATCCAAAAGTGAAAATACAACCAGCTCACTTTTCTTCCACAGCTCTGCCAAGAGCAGAATGTAGGTACTTGAATGTACTCTGCTAGAGTAATGGACATTTCTAAACTGCATGCCTGTGCCAAATACTTGAATGTTTCTTTTTTTATTATTATTTCTGGGTCATGACTGCAGTGTTCACCAGCTGCTGCTCGTCTGTCTGTTCTTGGGGACACAACCATGTGGAATTGAGAAAGGAACTGGTCTCTGCCTCAGGTCACATCCCAGTATTTGCATTGGATTTACAGTTGCACATTGTTGAACAGAAGGAGGTCCGACCTCTCTTCTTTGAGACCAGCTGCTGCCTTCTCAGATTCTCTGACAACAGAAGCAATGGACAGGTTGGGGTCCAGTGCTTCCCCCACCCATTTCCCCCTCATCCTTGGACAGAGAGGGGTCTGCTTCTTCATCAGAAAGCTGCCCCCAGAGTTTGTATGCTCCCAAATCCCTGACCCCAAATCAAAAACGACTTGAATATGTATCGTCAAACTCACACCCCAAGTTTCAAATTCTTCTTGAAACACATTATGCTCCACAGTGAGCCTGGAGGGGGATATTCTAGGTCCAAACCAGCCTGAAATTATCTCATGGACAGCTTTGTAAACCACAGTTCCTAAATTATTTTTTAATTTTTAAAGAACCACACCATGGGGAAGATTGCAATAGAGCTACTTCAAGACTGAGTCATGGGTGAATCTTAGAAACTCAGGCAAAAACTACAGCAAAAACAAAATTGCATAAAAATATGTAGAACATGGGGTTGAGGGACCGAAGCTATAACACAGCAGGTAGGGCATTTGTCTTGCATGAAGGCTACCTGGATTTGATCCCGGCATCCTAAATGGTCCCCATAGCCTGCCAGGAGTGATTTCTGAGCACAGAGTAAAGAGTCCTCTGAACACTGCTAGGATAGCCCCCCAAAAAAGAAAAAAGAAAATGAAGAAGCATGGGGTTGTGGTGGGGGTTGTTTGTTGTCAGCAGTAAAACAACTAACTCTAGTTTTCTGTTTCCTCCAAGGATTCCTGAGCTCGTTGCCAAGAAAAATGAGAATTTTCTAGCAGCAAAGATAAAGAAACCTCAAGAGCTGTTCTATAGGGAGAGAAGTCAGGAGAGGCATGTGACGGGAGAGTATGGCTCTGGGCCCCATTCATTCAAGAGGCATGGTGACTGGCTGTCCTACAGAGGAATGTTGGAGACCAGCTAAAGGGGCACAGGGATCAGGGCGAGTTTTTCCTAGAACAGAAGATTCTGTGCAAAGAGCACTGATTCAGCAAAGTGGTTGGAAAGACCAGAAAAATAAACCCAGCTGAGAGGCCTCTTTAAAACCCAGCTGAGAGGCCTGAGTGATAGTACAACAGGTAGGGCACCTGTGCCTTACACCTCGCCAATGCAGATTCGATCCTCAGCATCCCATATGGGTCCCTGAGCCTGCCAGGAGTGATTCCAGAGTGCAAATCTCCGAGTAAGCCCTGAACATTGCCAGGTATGGTCCAAAAACAAACAAAAAATTAATGAAATTAAATATAACCCAATTGAAAGGCAGCATAGTTTGAAACTGAGGGTCAACTTAGAAGGGTCATCTCCGGGGCCCGGGAGATAGCATGGAGGTAAGGCATTTGCCTTTCATGCAAAAGGTCATCGGTTCGAATTCCGGTGCCCCATATGGTCCCCTGTGCCTGCCAGGAGCAATTTCTGAGCATGGAGCCAGGAGTAACCCCTGAGCACTGCCGGGTGTGACCCAAAAACCAAAATAAATAAATAAATAAATAAAAAAGAAAAAGAAAAAGAAGGGTCATCTCCAAGCAAAAGATCAGCCCAAGAAGCTGCTTTTCCTCATGAGACACCTGCCAAAGCTGAGAGGTTGAGAAGCTGCATGGGGACAAGGCAGAACCTTGCAAAGAAAGAGCCCAGAAAATTCTCAGGTTGTGGAAAGGGCTCCGTTGCAGCTGAAATAGAGGAAGGAATAAGCCAGATCCTCCCAGGAAGTCCAACCATCTCTGTCTCACAGGGATTGCTTCAAAACCCAAGTCCCAGCTCTCCTGCTTCTCTAACAGCTTAAAACCAAAGAGACATCTCTGAGAAAATAGTGTCACCCACTCTTTGGATTCTTTTCTGTCTTCGCAGCATGCAATGGAAACAGACCAAGCAAAGAAGGAAAGAAGAGTTGGTACAGAGGAAACCAGAGACCATGAGGTAACTAGCCATGATCCTAAGCAAAAGTGCTTGATATGTTCAGGAAACTACCAAGACAGATCCTGAATGTGGAAAGAAAGGAACTTTCATTCACTGCTGGTGGGAATGTCGTCTAGTCCAGCCCTTATGGAAAACAATATGGAAATTCCTCCAAAAACTGTAAATTGAGCTCCCATATGATCTAGTTATATCACTCTTAGGGATATACCATAGGAATACAAAAAATCCAATACAAAAATCCCTTCCTCACACCTACATGCATTGCAGCACTTTTTACAATAGCCAGACTCTGGAAACAGCCAAGATGCCCTTCAACAGGTGAATGGCTAAAGAAACTGTGGTATGGGGAGCCGGGCGGTGGCGCTGGAGGTAAGGTGCCTGCCTTGCCTTGTGCTAACCTAGGACAGACCACGGTTCGATCCCCCGGTTCCCCAGATGGTCGCCCGTGCCTGCCAGGAGCGACTTCTGAGCGAATAGCCAGGAGTAACCCCTGAGCGTCACCGGGTGTGGCCCAAAAA
>PVKC010030709.1:0-14750 GCA_004027635.1 Crocidura indochinensis
TGGACCACACCCGGTGACGCTCAGGGGTTACTCCTGGCTATTCGCTCAGAAGTCGCTCCTGGCAGGCACGGGGGACCATATGGGGAATCAGGGGATCGAACCGTGGTCCGTCCTAGGTTAGCACAGGCACCTTACCTCCAGCGCCACCGCCTGGCCCCGCTTTTGTTTTATTTTGGGGTTATACCTGGTATTACTCAGGGGTTACTCCTGGATCTGCACTCAGAAATTATTCCCTTATTGGGACCACATGGGATGTTGGGAATCAAACCCTAGTCAGCCATGTACAAGGCAAAACACCTTAATTGCTGTACTATCTCTTTGGCCCTGATATTTATGTAGTCTTACGAAATATTTAGATATTTCTATTTTGCAAATATATTCATAGTAATGGTTTTCTTTTTTCTTGGATCTATTATAGGGTACAAGAATTTTGGGGAGACTTGAATGGAATGAATGTATATGACACAACGGAATTTGACCAACTACGAAGGTTGTCTACACCATCCTCTAGCAATGTCAACTCTATTCACCACACAGTCTGGAAATTCTTCTGTAGGGATCACTTTGGATGGAGAGAATATCCTGAGGTATATACAGGTTCTTTTAGCAAAAGTGCATTTTTTTGTTTTTGTGTCCCACCTGGTGGCCTATCAGGGCTTATTTACTCCTGGCTCTGGGTTCAGAAATGGCTCCTGGCAGGCACAGGGGACCATAAGGGATGCCGGGATTCGAACCACTGTCTGTCCTGGATATGTAGGGCATACACCTTACTGCTGTGCTCTCTCTCCAATCCCTGCAAAAGTGCATTTAAATTTTTTGTCTGTCTTTGTTCTTTTTTTCCTTTCAATAATGACTTTTCCTTTCCAGTAAAGACAGAACTACAAATTAGATTATGGATGTACAATTGAGTCTTATTAATACAAGTTTACTCTTTCATTTTACTAAAAAGATAATTTTCCTATTATCTGATCACAATTGAGAGGGATCAAATTCTCAGATTCTCTGCCACCTTCTCAATGGTTTTCATGAGATGATTAACCTTTGTGCAACTTCTGCTCCTGGTATTGAATCTTACTGTCCTTTGCACTTCAGGACTATGAGGACAGTTATGCTTAGGCCTCTGGAAAAAGTACTTGAACATGTTTATTGAGCTGTATGTAGTCAGACATTTAAAATTCTGTCATAAGTACATATTCATCTTTAGTCTAAAAAGGTAAAAGTAGCTTATTAATTAACAATGGCCAGGTTTCTAAAATGATGATGGTTCACTTTATTCAATGAGAATTGAGTCAAATGTTAACACTGTTTCCAAAGAGCTTGTTCCTTCAGCTTGATTAAACTCATTTTAACACTACAATAACTAGAGTGGACCCATCTAATTTAAGTTTTAAGGCACTAGCAAAAGAAAATTATCTACTCTGATAATTGCTTTAAAAAGCAATACTGAATTTAAAACTCTGTTTAAGTAATCACTGTCATCCAAAGAGAGTAAGAGGTTGTTTTAAATGTAATCTCCCAATATCTGCATTACCCTGTTTGAGATTTCAGTATTTGGAACTTCATTTCTTTTTTTGTTTTGTTTTGTTTTGTTTTTTGTGGTTTTTGGGTCACACCCGGCAGTGCTCAGGGTTACTCCTGGCTCCATGCTCAGAAATTGCTCCTGGCAGGTACGGGGGACCATATGGGGCACTGGGATTCGAACCGATGACCTTTTGCATAAAAGGCAAATGCCTTACCTCCATGCTATCTCCCAGGCCCCTGGAACTTCATTTCTTTAATTTCCTCTTCTGAACATCCCTTTAAGAAATACAAACAACTCTAGGATATTAAAACCTTAAAATAGACTAGTTACCTGCTGTCCCCTCTATCCCTTATTTAATAGGCAGAAGTCACATCACTCTGAATACGGAACAACTTTCTACTCTGCACCATTGCTTTCTTTACTCCTCATGATGCCCTCCATCCCCAGTCCTATTGTAAAGGAAATTAATGATTTATTGTGCTTTATTAAAATTTTTTATCTAACAGCCAGGTTATCTGCTTTTGCCTTAGTTACATTAGCACTTCATATTTTATTCTGCTTAGTTATGAACTTGTTTTTTTTTTCTTTCCTACTCATAGTCTGTTATTCGATTAATTGAAGAAGCCAATTCTCGGGGTCTAAAAGAGGTTCGATTTATGATGTGGAACAATCACTACATTCTCCACAACTCATTCTTCAGGAGAGAAGTAAAAAGGAGGCCCCTCTTCCGTTCCTGCTTCATACTGCTTCCTTATTTACAGTGAGTGGATGAACAGAGTTGCATTTCTGTGAATATACAACTGAGTTCTTAAGAGGAAAAGATTTTCATGTAGTAGCTTGATTTGGTTATTACAGAAATTACATTAGTAATGAAATTCTGAATTGTTCTTGGGTTTAATTCTTCGAAATCTGTAGAGTTCAGGTAATCCAACACAGAGAGTCACTGTACTAGTGGACTTTTTTTTTTTTTTTGGTTTTGGGTCACACCCGGCAGTGCTCAGGGGTTATTCCTGGCTCCATGCTCAGAAATTGCTCCTGGCAGGCACGGAGGACCATGTGGGGCACCAGGATTCGAACCGATGACCTTTTGCATGAAAGGCAAAAAACGCCTTACCTCCATGCTATCTCCCGGGCCCCACTAGTGGACTTTTTGATCTGAAAAGCAGAGCTGAGTTCTGGTGTGAATGAGTTTGCATTTACCTCCTGTGGAAGTGTTTTGTGTTGCAAGCTTTCTCTGTTAGGGCTCCACATCCCAGTCCAGGCTGACTACTAGGTCTGGGTGGCATAGTCCAGTTCTTTGTCAGAATATTGGTGCAGGAAGAATTTTGTATTCTCACTTGCTAGTTAAGGTCCATCTGTCTCTCACTAATACTAACAATGCCTGCCATCCTGTTAGACTTAGACATCACTTTTCTGAATTGTAGATGAGTTTTTTTTTTGTTCTACTTTTCTAGGTACTATCACCTTCTCTTTCTAGATAGCCTATTGACATCTCTTTGTAGATGCCACACGGTCAGTCCTTAACTATTACCAGGGTTGTCTCCGAAAGAAATTCTAATATACTCTACATATGTGCCCTAGTTAGAGTTAGAATTTATTTTGTTTTTGTTTTTAGGCCATACTTGTTGATGCTCAGGGGTTACTTCTGGCTGGTTGACTTGGGGGAGGGAACCATGTAGTATGCCATGAATTGAACCTGGGTTGATTCTGTGGAAGACAAGCTCTTCCCCAGAAGCTACTATCTGGCCCTGTTAGACCTTGAATTTTTTTTTTAATTAATTTTTTTTCTCTTTTTTGGTTTTTGGGTCACACCTGGCAGCGCTCAAGGGTTCCTCCTGGCTCTGTGCTCAGAAATCGCTCCTGGCAGGCTCAGGGGACCATATGGGATGCCAGGATTCGAATCACCATCCTTCCGTATGCAAGGCAAACCTTGCCTCCATGCTATGTCTCGACCCATAAAATTAATTTTGAATTGAATTATAGTGTGATGCACAGTTACAAAGTTATTAATTATTGAGTTTCAGTCATACAATGTTCCAGCACCCATCTCTTCACTGGTGTAATTTTCCATCCCCAGTGTCTCCAGTTTCCTTCCCTCTTCTCCAGCAGCAGGTATTTTCCTCTTTCTCTCCCTTTTTCCCTCTCCCTCTACTTCTCTCCCTCCCCCCTTCTCTTTCTCCCCTCCCCTTCCTTTTTAAGGCACTATGGTTTGCAATATTGTTGCTGAAGGGATAGTAGATCATTTTACCTCCTTTCAGCATCCAGATCTAGTCCAGAGTGGATCATTTCCAATTATCATTTTCATAGTCTCTTCTCTTCCCTTCTCTTTGTGACAAGCTTCCTACCATGAACTAGTTAATACTCCTGACCCTAGTCTCTGTAGAGCTTGAAAATTTACAGGAGAATTAGTTAACTTGGTTTCATGACCTTGGGAGGGCTAGAGTTGGCCTCTTCTTACCAGTTATTTATTCCAATCCCAAGAGCATTATGACAGAACTTAACAATTATAATTCTGAGATTGCAAAGGTAATGTGAAAACATAATGTAAACACATAAAACCCCTGTAATACTTAGTGACCAAAAACAATTTACAATAAAGTCAGTCTTAGGAATTTGAATTGGCTTAGGGCAAATGTGCTTTCTTCATAGTCCAAGTGTGAATATGTTTATCTTGTACATATTTTTTATTAGGCTCTTAAGAAAAATGCCATTTTTGTGATTTTACTAGCACAGCTGGAGAGAGTCATCGGCCAGTAGTCAGGGACAGATTGTCCTCCAAGTGAGATGTAGAACTAATTAGTGGGCCATCAGCTAGGCATGCTGAGCCAATCAAGGAGCTGGAGTTTCTGGGAGAGGAAGAATAAATACTCAAGTGAATGAACAGCTACAGGATGGTGATGATGGATCTGTTTCTTTCCTAAAACAAATAAACCTTTGTAAAATTGGCCCATTTTTTTAAACTGTAAAAATATTATTGATGTCACAAATATGGCTTCACTTTTTATCACACAGACTTTCAAGAGAACAAAGAAAATTCCTCTGTTCTCTCTTCCTTTTTTTGTCTCAAAACATCCTGCTTTAGTCTTGTGTGAAGCAGTGATAATCAGGTGTCAAATACAAGGTTAGAATATCAAAGCATTTGTGCAGACTCCTCCAAAAATGCCATCAAGAGGTTCCTGGGAAGAACTTCCCTCTGGGCTGACTCCTCTAGAGCAGAATGTAAAAGGACTTAGTTTTCAGAGAAACTGTGGTCTTGTTAGCAGGGAGGAAGATTTTGTTTTCAATGTCCATAAGTGCAGAGGGTCAAAGACAAAGGTCAGAGAAAGGCCCCAAGTAACATAGAGAGAGGTTAACAAAGAGAACATAGAACTAGGTTGGAGAGTTCATGAATTTACTACAAATTTGAATCCTTTTGTCTAATTTATTTTCCATGACTGGGATCAAACCCAAGACCTCACACAAAGCATGATGCAGGTAACATACTAGTGGAATAACAAACAAGAGACTGACAAAAATCTCCGTATTCTCCAAAAATAAAGATGTGTTCGTAACTGCATGTTTTTATAGTATGTATGAGTCTTATCAGACAGATCAGCATTTTTATTTGTGCCTAGTTAAGGTTTTGGCTTGTTAAAAGAAAGCTGGTCTGGTGGGAAGTGTGCACTGGTGAAGGGATGGTTGTTGGAACTTTGTATAACTGAAACTCAGGCACTTACAAGTTTGTAACTGCATATCTTCTGGTATTCAATTTTTTTTTAAAAGAAAGTAAACCAAAAATTGGAAAGAAAGCATGCATAGGTAGGAATAAAATTTGCAGCTGTATGAATCCAGAGCAGCCACCTGTATAAAATTGAGCTTTATACCTTTGACTCTTTTATCTTCAAGCAGATCTGAGTCTGGCAGCTTCCATCGTGCTAGAAAGAGAAAGGGGGAATGTGCTGGAAGCTTGGTGTCCTAGCTTTCAGCTTTCTTAGAAATGGTGATGTCAGAAAGAAAGGCACAGGGTCCCTTCTGTTGCCACCGCCAGGCTTTCAATTTGGCTGCCACCCCCTAAAGCTTAGTTAAGTCATATTGCTTGGGAAAATGTTAACCCTTCTTCCCACCTGGAAGTTTCTTGAAGTAACTTCAACCTGGTGGGGCTGACTTGCCGCTTTGCAGAACAAGGAAAGAATGAGCACAGCTATCGGGACAAGGTGGAGTCGGAAGAGTTCTGTTTCCTATTTCTCCTCCGGAAGAGTGAGGATGACATCTTAGTTATTTCTAGACTTTTCAGAATCTGAAGCAGTGAGGTCCCTTTGGGGACATGTGCTAGTGAACAAAATTTGTAGAGAAATCTCTGAGCTGCATGAAAATGCTCCAAAAGACAAAAAGTATACCTTCTGCCAGGAAGGCTGGAAAAACCAATACTTGAAAATCTGCCCTTAAAGGCCGGGCGGTGGCGCTGGAGGTAAGGTACCTACCTTGCCTGTGCTAGCCTAGGACGGACCGCGGTTCGATCCCCCCCGTTTCCCATATGGTCCCCCAAGCCAGGAGCGACTTCTGAAGCATAGCCAGGAAGTAACCCTTGAGCGCCACTGGGTGTGGCCCAAAAACTCCCCCCAGAAAAGAAAATCTGCCCTTGAATTTAAAAGTGCCTGGGGGTTTTCCTAAAATCTGAATCCACCAAGAATTCTCCTGTCTGAGAGGTCCTGGGAAGCACAGCTCCCTGAAGTGGGGCATTGTGCAGTGAGACTCCCTAAGCTTCTGTGTGTCTGCCTACCTTAAATGGCAGTTAACTGCCGTGGTGGTGTGGTTTACTGGCACTCAGGTAGACCGTCTATCTCTCTCACTCTCATGGCCTCTAAACACACACATGTACGTATACATTATGAAGTCTATAAAAATGAAGAAGAGTGTGAGCTTAGAAATTGCCTAGGTAGGCATGGATTTAGCCAGAGTCTCCGAGTTTTGCTAGTAGTTCTAGCAGTGTTTTTGCTTGAAGAGTGCAGATAACCAAGTTGTAGTGCAGGGTGATATGCCTAGGGACACTCAATTAGTGTATGTAAAGTGCTGTGTGTATTTCTTGTTTGAGCCACACTCAGCAGTGCTCACTGCTGTTTTTTTTTGTTTGTTTGTTTGTTTGTTTTGTTTTTTGCTCTGCCCTTGGGAGCTTTTCCTAGTGTTCAAGAGAACATGGTGTTGAACCATGTGGTTCAGGGGATCATGTGATCCCATGTAGGGCTCAAACTAGGACCTCCCACAACAGTGTGACCTGAATTTAAAGGCTCAGCTTGTATAAAGGCTGACAAATGTATTCTTATGTCTGGAGATTAGCATAATTAACTCCATCTCAATCTCACCTAAAGCTTGTAAAATATGAATATTAATGGTTTGATACTGAAATATAACCAAATATCAGCTTTCAATGCCTACTCCTTAATTTGTATAGTGTTTGTTCTAAGAGTGAGTGTGTGTGTGTGTGTGTGTGTGTGTGTGTGTGTATGTGTGTGTGTATGTGTGTGTGTGTAAAATCTGAGTGTATATGTATGTATTTATGTTTGGGGGCCATACCCAGCAGTGCTCAGGGATTACTCCTGGCTCTGCTTTCAGGCATCATTACTGTCAGGACTCGGGACCATATGGAATGCTGGGGATTGAAGCTAGGTCAGCCATGTGTAAGGCAGGTGCCCATCACCACTGTACTTTATGCATGTCCTAGCAGAATAACCACTGCTACAGCATACTTCCTATGAGGTAGGACTTAGTCTGGGTGTTTCAGTTGACCCTTCTTCTTTCCCTTCCAGGACACTTGGCGGTATTCCCACACAGGCTCCTCCATCTCTTGAAGCAACTTCCTCCTCACAAATCATCTGCCCAGATGGGGTCACCTCAGCAAACTTTTACCCTGAAACCTGGGTTTATATGCATCCTTCTCAGGACTTCATCCAAGTGCCTGTTTCTGCAGAGGACAAAAGTTACAGAATCATATATAATCTTTTTCATAAGACTGTGCCTGAATTCAAATATCGAATTTTGCAAATACTGCGAGTTCAAAACCAGTTTCTTTGGGAGAAATATAAAAGGTGAGTTTTTCATTTGAAAAGATAAAGAGAACTTGTTTTTTTCTTTTCTTGCACTTTTTTCATTTAGGTATACTGTATTAGCTTCCAATATGCAATATAATTTAATATTTATATAATTATGAGGTGATTTTATTAAACACGTCCATCACCACACAGTTGTTTCCTTCTTGTGATGAGAACCTTTCAAGACCCACAACTCTCTGTGGGGATGTAGCTTCGTGGTAAAATACATGCCTTGTATGTGTGAGGCCTTGGCTTTGTACATGTATGTTTGTACATGTGAGATAGATTATCTTAGAACTCCCAGATATGCTTCATATCACTCTTAGTGCTCATTGTCATGCTATAGGCGACTTCCCCATGACCTGCTTGCTTTATAATGGAAACATTAAGAAAATAACTCTTCATAAAAAGAATAGTTTTGTTTTGTTTTTTTTTTTTTTTAGTTTTTTGGGTCACACCCGGCAGTGCTCAGGGGTTACTCCTGGCTCCATGCTCAGAAATTGCTCCTGGCAGGCACGGGGGACCATATGGGGCACCGGGATTCGAACCGATGACCTTTTGCATGAAAGGCAAACGCCTTACCTCCATGCTATCTCCCGGGCCCCGAATAGTTTTAATAATAAAAAAAAAGAATAGTTTTTCTTAATATAGAACACAAGAGATGAGATTGATTAGAACCTAATATATTTTTATTTTGCCATACATTAATTTGCTAAAAATTTTCTTTAACAGATCTGTGAGTAGATTTTTTTTTGTGGGGGAGCACACATGGTGATGCTCAGGGGTTACTCCTGGCTTATGTGCTCAGAAATTGCTCCTGGCTTGGGGAACCATATGGGACACTGGGGGATCAAACTGTGGTCCATCCTAGGTTAGCGTGTGCAAGGCAAACGCCCTACTGCTTGTGCCACCACTCTGGCCCCAGGATTTTACTTTTTTTGTGGGGGGGGGGGTGTTGGGCCACACCCGGTGACGCTCAGGGGTTACTTCTGGCAATGCGCTCAGGAGTCGCTCCTGGCTTGGGGGACCATATGGGACACCAGGGGATCGAACCGAGGTCCGTCCTAGGCTAGTACTGGCAAGGCAGACACCATACCTCTAACGCCACTGCGAAGGCCCCGGATTTTACTTTTTGGGGTTTTTTTGTTTTTTTTGGGCCACACCCGTTTGATGCTCAGGGATTGCTCCTGGCTAAGCTCTCAGAAATTGCCCCTGGCTTGGGGAGACCATATGGAACACCGGGGGATCGAACCTTGGTCCTTCCTTGGCTGGTGCTTGCAAGGCAGACACCTTACCTCTAGCGCCACCTCACCGGCCCCCGGATTTTACTTTTTTTTTTTGGTTTTTGGGTCACACACGGCAGCGCTCAGGAGTTACTCCTGGTTCCATGCTCAGAAATTGCTCCTGGCAGGCACGGGGGACCATATGGGGCACCGGGATTCGAACCAATGACCTTTTGCATGAAAGGCAAACGCCTTACCTCCATGCTATCTCCCGGGCCCCCGGATTTTACTTTTTAAAGTAAACTGAATGACAGAAAAGATTGACAGTTTGCCACTAAGACTTGGTCCTGGGATATTGGGCCCCTGGAATCTATCACCGGGGGCCCCCCTGCTCTTCATCTCAGGACTATTGCTTCTCAGTGCACAGACAAACATCCATAGTAACCAAGGACTATGGTGGTGCATGAGGAGTTTCAGAATTAGGAGACATTTTGGTAGGTGGAATTGCTCAAATCATCTGAAAAGATGTGAGCCTTTGATCTGAAGACTAGAAAGAAAATTAGTAGAGAAAAAAGGAAAGGAAGTTTATCTACTAAGGGAGGGAAAAAGATAAGTTTAAATTTGTAATTTGTCTGATACTCCGTTATATTTTACCTTTGGTAGTTTGAACATTTTCTCCCCCTTGAAACAACAGGAATATTTGATGATATAGATCTATTTAACAAATGCATCCTAGCCTACTCCTTCTGAATTTCCTATTTATTTTTTGCATTAGGAAAAAGGAATATATGAACAGGAAAATGCTTGGCCGTGACAGAATAATAAACGAGAGACATTTATTTCATGGAACATCCCAGGATGTAGTGGATGGCATCTGCAAGCACAACTTTGATCCTCGAGTCTGTGGGAAGCATGCCACAATGTTTGGACAAGGCAGTTACTTTGCCAAGAAGGCAAGCTACTCTCATAACTTTTCCAAGAAGTCCTCCAAAGGAGTGCACTTCATGTTTCTGGCCAAAGTGCTCACGGGCAGGTATACCATGGGAAGCCATGGTATGAGAAGACCCCCGCCTGTCAACCCTGGCAGCGTCACCAGTGATCTATATGACTCTTGTGTGGATAATTTCTTTGAGCCTCAGATTTTTGTCATTTTTAATGATGACCAGAGTTACCCTTACTTTGTGATCCAGTATGAAGAAGTTAGTAGCACTGTTTCAGTCTGAAGGATCCCTGTACTGTGGAGAATGAACTCCACTGAATATTTGTGGAGGTTGGATGGGTGAGAAAGAGCTGGGATCAGCACTGGACACGAGGAGGGCACTTTTAAGATCCAGTTTTTTTTTTTTAAAGCTCTAGGAAAGTGAAAAAAAAAAATTTTAAAGACAAGCCTTTTAAAATGACCACTCACTCTTTACTGATTTACTAATTGTTGTTAGTGTTCTAGGTGTGGAAAAGACCGCAGATCCTATACTCTCTTCTGTCACACTTGTACATGTAGGTATCAGTGTTAGTTGCAGTATTTTAAAAACAAACTCAACAGCCTAACTAAAAGTGGCTTGAGCCTGATAAGAGCTTGGCCATCTGAGAAGGAGGGGAGAGCGAGAATTCTTTCTGTACTCTCTGTACCTGAGAAAACTGACCTGAGCCAGTGCTGCCATTTGACTGCCTACAGGAAGCACCTGTGTTGTGGCATAGCTAAAACTGTAGTAGCATTGAGCAGGTGAAAGAAGCTTCTGTGGCAGCAGTATTGAAATGTACCTCCCCCTAGAAAGGGGAGGTGATCTAGCTGTGCTGCTGAATTGGCCTGTGAATTCAGGGTTCTCTTTGGAGGAAGGTTTTTTTTTAAGCATTTGAAACATTTTTGTCACCAGCAAAGGTCATAATAAGTATATGAAGTGTCATGTTACTAAACTTCAGCTTTAGAGGGCTGTCTTCTCCATTACCATCCATCCCAATTTGAAAGAGTTAAAACGGCAAATTTGGGAAAAGCCAGTTCTAAGGATTAGCAGTTCTCCTAAGTTTCAGGGGCAGAAGATTCACATATAACTCACTGATGTAGCTCATTACTGTGCTTTACAAAAAGCAGACACTGGATAGCACTGGTGACTTGGAAACACTGTTAATGGTGGTACCCCTACCTACCCCTCTGTTCACATCATCAATGCAGGTTCTTCCTGCTCACTCTGTCTTACACTACTTATCAGAAACGTAGGCCTCAGTCCAGAGATGGGGAGCTAGGGACACTTTGCTTTAAGGAATTGTCCTGGATTTATGGAAGTAGAAGTTATGAAAGGATTGATCATTGAGTTCCTTCAGAAACTAAGCTCTTGTAGTATGTTTGTGGTTATGTTATTAACAAAAAATTTTGGGATCGTCTGTGTTGCTTACTGCAAGATCTGTCTATGCTGATGTCTCAGTGAGTCAGTCTGTTGAACCACTTACCAGGGCTTCCACACATTATTTATTCTATCCAAGTTGGTCTTGTCTGCTGCCATTGGCATGAGACAGCCAACTGACTGTTTCAGTGGGTCTCTGATTTAGTTATACTGTGTAAACCAGTGATTCCCAGTCTTTTCAAGTTAAAACATTTACAGTTGCTTATTTGACTTCATGGAACGTGAGTTTTTTTTTCCTTCCTAAAGGAAAAAAAGCTTTATGACATATTTATTTTTTTAATAAAACTAAGCAAAAATAAAAGTTCTGGTAATTCTTTCACATGTTTTGGTGTTTTGGCTTTATCTAAGATAACTGAATTTCACAGTTAGCTGGTTCATTAGTTAGATGAGTGAGTGACCTAATGAGCGCAGTCTGAGCTTAGAATTGTGCTCTTAACTCAGTGCAAAGTACATTACAGTTGACTAAGTAACAGAAGATGGAATTTTATTTGGCATGTACATATTTGGGAAAAAGGAGCAAGTTTAATACCTGCAAACAGCATTTGTGAAAATTTTTAGTGTTTATTACAGGTGCAGACAGAAATAAACTGTAGAGGGCCTGAGAGATAGCATGAAGGTAAGGTGTTTGCCTTGCATGCAGGAGGTCTGTGGTGTGAATCCTGGCGTCCCATGTGGTCCCCTGAGCACTGCCAGGTGTGACCCAAAAACAAAAAACAAAACAAAAAAAAAAAGAAATGAACTGTAGAAATCTCCATTTTCAAGCTCCTTGACTTTGAGCCAGGTAAAATTAATTTTTAAACCAAAGTTATGACTGATAGGACTTACCCCTGAAAGATGATCTCTAAGTTCCTTTTCCAGACTGAATGTTGATTTTTTTGTTTGTTTGTTTGTGTTTTGGGGCCACACCTGGTGACGCTCAGGGATTACTCCAGGCTCTGCACTCAGAAATCACTCCTGGCTTGGAGGACCATATAGGATTCCAGGGGAACGAACCTCGGTTCATTTTAGGCTAGCGCTTGCAAGGCAGTCAGCTTACCTCTAATGTCACCGTTCTGGCCCCTGCATGTTGCTTTTTATTTATTTATTTATTTTTGTGGTTTTTGGGTCACACCCGGCAGTGCTCAGGGGTTACTCCTGGCTCCATGCTCAGAAATTGCTCCTGGCAGGCACAGGGGACCATATGGGGCACTGGGATTCGAACCGATGACCTTTTGCATGAAAGGCAAACGCCTTACCTCCATGCTATCTCCCAGGCCCCTGCATGTTGCTTTTTAACTTCAGCAAAAACTAAAATCAGTCTTAAGTTTTGTATGGACTCCTTGTCTTTCAAACATCCTTAGAGGTTTTGGTAAATCTCTTTTTGAGCAACTATAATTTTTTTTGTTTGTTTGTTTTTGGGCCACACCCGGTGATGCTCAGGGGTTACTCCTGGCTATTCACTCAGAAGTCACTCCTGGCAGGCACGGGGGATCAAACCGCGGTCCGTCCTAGGTTAGCGCAGGCAACCTTACCTCCAGCACCACCACCCGGCCCCCGCAACTATAATTTTTATACCATTTCAGAAATCTGGAATAACTCTGAATTTCAACTGTGGGTAAGAGTTCCAGGGCACAACTGCATGTTCCCTGAGATACCCATTGGCACTCTCTGGAAGGTTTTATATGTGAAAAGCTTACCCAAAAAATACTGAATCCTTTAACATTTTAACTTATAAAACCCTCTGTGCTTTTTGCCATACACCTGTTTATTTTAGTAAGTAATTTATGTATAAAAATGATCAGCGGGGGCCGGAGAGATAGCATGGAGGTAAAGTGTTTGCCTTTCATGCAAAAGGACAGCAGTTCGAATCCCAACATCCCATATGGTCCTCCGAGCCTGCCAGGAGTAGAGCCAGGAGTGACCCCTGAGCACTGCCAGTTGTGACCCAAAAACTAAACCCCCCCCCCCCAAAATCAGCGGAGCCTGAATTTTACTTACCTTTTGAGAGTGATTCATAATTTAATAGGTCTGAAAGAACTAAACTAAGAAAGTGCATTCTGCACCTTGATAATACTTCTGTCCTGCTAGTGAAAATGCAAGGGTTCTCCCATTTAAACAGGCAAGGAGACCATAAGACAGTTCTATATTTCCTCAGATGGGATCTGGTGGGCCAAATGTGCTTTGAAAATTCTACCTGGCCCTTTTGTAAAATTGAATCCACATCATTTATGTCTTGAAATGGTATGATTTTTGTTGTTGTTGTTGTTGGGTGATTTTTTTGGAGGGGGGATCACACCCAGCAGCACTCGGGTTACTCCTGACTCTATGCTCAGAAATCACTCCTGGCAGGCTCGGGACCATATGGGATGCCGGGATTCAAACCACTGTTCTTCTGTATGCAAGGCAAAAGACCTACCTTCATGCTATCACTGGCCCAGAATGGTATGATTTTTAAAAGTAACTTGAGCTTACTGTATTCTAACTTGACTCTAATCTTGGACAAATCACTTAACCTTTCTATAGGTTTCACCTATTTGAGTCTTTGTTTTGAGGTAAAGCTGCAAGTAATAAGGTAGATGCTTCAGCTTTGAAGCTTGACAATACAAGTGTGATGTAAACATTTATTTACAGGCTAAAAGCTAAGACTCAATTTGGTTAAAAAGGATGCAGATTTCCGGGCCTGGAGAGATAGCACAGCGGTGTTTGTCTTGCAAACAGCCAATCCAGAACCTAAGGTGGTTGGTTCGAGTCCCGGTGTCCCATATGGTCCCCTGTGCCTGCCAGGAGCAATTTCTGAGCAGATAGCCAGGAGTAACGCCTGAACACCGCCCAGAATGGCCCAAAAACAAAAACAAAACAAAAGGATGCAGATTTTCTCCTGAAAAATGTTCTTTGGGTTTGAGAAACTGGATTTGGTAGTGTTCATGCAAATCTTTGATCTTTTCTGGAACTAAATTATGTAGTGGCTGTTTTTAAAGCTGTAATCTCGCTGGGAGTTGGGTCAGAGATGTAGACAAGCATACATGAAAGGCTTCATTCTGGGCTCCTTATCCTCCTTCCTCCCTGCACCTTTAGACATAGCCCAGGTAGACTCCAAGTATTGTTGGGGAGACTCCACAAAACAACAAACCCCTAAAAAACACTAATGCTTTTAATTTGCATTAATGGATATTTGCATGTTTAAAGGTATTTCATAAACACTTGTTAAGCTTTTTAAACACGAGAGATGTGGCGCTTGCCTTTAATAATGAGCAATTCTGGTTCAATTCCCCAGCACTGCCTTATGGTCTCTGAAGCACTGCCAGGAATGATCCTTAAACAGAGTCAAGAATAAGCCCTGGGGGTCTGAGTGATGGCACCAGCGGTAGGGCATTTGCTTTGCACACAGCTGGCCCAGAATGAACCATGGTTCAATCCCCTGGCATTTCATATGGTCTTCTGAGCCGCAAAGGCAGGAGTAACCCATGAATGTCACCGGGTATGACCCAAAACCCAAAAAAGCCAAATAAAGTAAGCCCTGAGAATTGCAAGGTATGGGTGACATGCCTACCCTCTGATCCATTAC
>PVKC010030710.1:0-14696 GCA_004027635.1 Crocidura indochinensis
TTTTTTTTTTTTTTTTTTTTTTTTGGTTTTTGCTAAATGCATTCTTAAAGTCCATTCCTCTTGGGTAACCTCTGTGGAAGTAGTTTGATCTTGATGGGAGAAGTGGGGAGAAGTATCATCTACTGCTCCAAGGCCTGAGAGATTTAAGTAATATTCCTCTGTCTAATTGATCTGATTCTTTTGAGGTTGAAACTTTGGAACCCAATCACCTGTCCATTGCCTCTTATTAAGGTGGTGTGAGATGGGGTCTATAGTCTCTACCCAGTTTGAAGAAATTACAGAATATGGACCTTCAGCCACTCTCCCATTTTAATGACTTCTAAGGTGGTGAAATCTCTAGGGAAAATATCGAGCAGGAAAGCTTTCAGGGGAATAAGTACAAAGAAAGACCAATGGGAATTCAAATCAATGAGCTAAAGGCATTATTGACATCAATTGTATCAGGTGTTGGTTGTGTTGTTCTCTCTACCCCCAACAGTTTTTTAAGTTGCAGGATTAAAGAAAAGCAGGAACCTCGTTTTTCTTTGCTGTAGAGTTGCCTGAACGGGAAAGACACCCTACAGATCTAAACAACCCCAGCTCACAGAAAAAGTACAAGAATGCAGATATAAAACTATTACTATGCAGCAAAGGATGACCAGCAAGAATGAAAACCTTTTTGGCCTGAGATATGGGCACCAAGACACACAAGTGCCTTCGGAAACTGAATTTTGTAAAAAAAAATGAATGCAGGACCCTGTGGTTTCTACTTTCCCTATGAAAGTTTCTGCTTTTGCTAAAACTGCTTAAAACTGCTCTTTAGCTTCTTTATACTCCCTTTGTTAGATGGCTAGTTTGTGGGAATGTGGCCTTCAGATAAGAGTTGGAGACAAAGGGGGACCAAATGGCCCAGATGTTCCATGTGGGGTTTTAGTGATGGGAGATAGATAAAGGGGACACTTATGTCAATATCTTTTAACATGGAAGTAGGTTGTTTGAATTGTAACATTAAGTGGAACCCAATGGAATGGAAGATGTATTCTTTAAAATGTAGCAGGTGCCAATAGAAAAGTAACTGGAAGGGTCTAGATTGATACTGTGCATCTATATAATCTGAGTTAAATAGTGGCTGAGGTACATAATTGTAAGCCTGTACTCAGAAGCCTTGGGCCGTTAACTTGCTAAACAAATATGTATGATTTTATAACCCTTTGTCCTTGGTCACTTTACATGGTTGAGTGGTCTTAGATCTAAACAATACTACTTCCTTATAGGGAAATATAGTGACACGAAGCACTCATTCATTAACAATATTGCATAGCAGGGTCAAAAAGGAAAAAGAGAAATTGAGAAACAGACATAAGGGGCTCGGGAGATAGCATGGAGGTAAGGCGTTTGCCTTTCATGCAAAAGGTCATCGGTTCGAATCCCGGTGCCCCATATGGTCCCCCGTGCCTGCCAGGAGCAATTTCTGAGTATGGAGCCAGGAGTAACCTCTGAGCACTTCCGGGTGTGACCCAAAAACCACACACACACACATAAAAAGAGAAACAGACATAAGCAATATGCCAGATTCAGAGAGAGGTAGGTGTAGATGGGTTGAAGAGAAACTGGGGACATTTGTAGTGTAAAGATTGCACTGGTAGATAGTTTTATACTTCTATGACAATAATTTAATCATGCAACCAATATATGTCTACAAATTGGTATTACAGTAAGCCTCAATTTGTAACCAACATACTTACTGAAAGAATAAAGTAAAATAAATTCAGACAATAAATTAGAAAGAAAAATCTTATTGTTAAAATGGTATGCCAGGATAAGACCTGAATGCACTGAAAGTCCCCTAACTACCATGTCTTACTCTGGTGCTACAGTTGTCAGAGGATGTTGACACTTGCAGGTAGGCTCAGTTCCTTTTTAACTGGCCTGGCAGTGAGGTGGCTTGAGAAGCATGAAAGAGAAAAGGGAAAAGAGAGGACTGACTTGTCATGGTCTAATCTGTAGTGTTTAGTCTGCAATGTTAAATCAACCTGCTCTTTCTGACCACTAGCTCCATAATGATTTGGCTATATGAAGATGTGGCAGTACCAAACTTCAACAGACTGTTTCTGTAGTGTACCTCACCTCCCACGAAGTCTGCAATTTGATTCACATTTGTGTGGTCCTGTCAGTCAAAGGATCCAGAGGTGAAGGAACTAGGGACAATGATAAGGAGGCCAGGGTTTGACGTTTAAACCCCGGCAGGTGTGTTTCAGGGGAAATTGTTCAGAAGAAAATTGTTCAGAAGCAGAGCTTCAGGCAAAACATGATGGAGGCAGGAAGGTGGTGGTGGTCTAGTAAAAGGAAAGGTATTTGTGGGCAGAAAGAAGACAATTTCAGAAGACTTCAGAATATCCCATGTGAAGTGCTTGGTTTATTAAGCTAAGAAGCAGTTGTATGGTGCTGGGGGTTGTATTGAAGAGATAATCCTGAATTGATGAATCATAGACATTAGATAGAATTTTAGTACTTTTATGAGGTTTATCTGCCCATTGGGAGCATCCAACTGATACAAAAATGTAGTGTGTGGAAAAGACCCAATTTTATTTTATGGTGTAGCCTGCCCAACCTCTAGAATTAGTAGAAAGGAAATGATTAGCTATGTGAGGGAAGAAAATAGAGAAGGAAATGGAATGGGGAATTTGCTGTAGCTTGGTAGGGTTAGGTATAGGAGAAATAGGGCCAGTTTCAGGAAAATTAACTGGAAAAAAATGTTTTTCCTGACTTTATCAAAAAAAAAGCAAAGGTACGCTCTAATTACCAATGAGAATCTGAGCTTCAGAGGATGTGGGTACACTTTTCCATTGACATCATGCATCATATCATGAATATAATGCTCATTATGTCATCTTCTCACTCTTACCAAGACAAGTATTTCACCAGCCAAATAAGGAGTTTCTGCTCCAGAATGGTCATGCACAAAAATTGAGGAGAAATGAACAGAGGGAAACAGAACATATTTTCTTTTCCCGTTGGGTCTGGAAAGAGATAATCTTGAAAAGATCTCAGTTTTAGAGATGCTTCTATTTTGATTTATTGAATATGTACCCCTATGCACATATCTAGATGGACATTACAAGAACTTTTATAGTATAATCAATGGTAAATGGATTAGTTTTGTTTTCTTTACCATCAAAAGGCTCTAGAAAATTAAAAATTGTTCAACTATTGCCTAAATTCATACTATTCAGATTATTCTCTTTATCTTTGATCCTGTATAATAAGAACTTTATTATAAATTATAATTGCAGGTCACCCAATGAAATAGAGACAATTATTTTTATGATTTAATTTGAAATGAATCTCATACCCTTTTTATACTATTTCATTATAGTGGAATAAAGTAACATGCAATATTTTTCACTAAAATATTTTAAACCAGTGTCAATAAAGAGAAAGCCAGAGAGACAGAGAGAGACAGATAGATAGATTAAAAGCAAGAAACAGACAGTTTTAACCATAAATTTGTATCACAGAAAACCTCAATTTGTAATCACCTTGCTTACATGAAGACAATACATTTTTAAATTAAGACAATGAATTATAAAAAAGGATATTTCAATTAATGCTCTGGGGATGCCAGGATGAGACCTATAACAGTCACTTTCATAGAAAGTCCCCTATTCTCTTGAATATTTCCGAGCCCCTTTGTCTTGTATTGAGTGCCAGTTTCATCTCCCCAGTTATATTCTGTACCACCCTGTACTTGTATCAGTTGGCTAAGACCTACCTCCAATTATGTGAAGCTTCCCATTCCTGGCCTTGTTCTCCTCCTGCTGGTGCTGCAGACACCTGTGGACACTGATATATACAGATATATATACAGAGAAGAGAAAACTTCAGTGAGTAACTCCCAAATAGGGTCAAGGCTCAGATTCTCTAGTATTCTAGTAATCTCTAGTATTCTAGATGGGAAAATTATGTTTTTCTAAAATATTCCAAAATCAATCTAATCCCTAAAGAATTATTTAACAAAGTTTACACCCACCACTAATGAAGAGCCTAAAAATTGGAATAACTTTACACACTGATTTGCAGGCCCTATTTTGTTTGTATGCATTGTAACCCATCCTATTAGGGTCAGACCTAAAACTACAACCTAAAAATAGATCTCCAAAGTCTGTCTATGAGTGGGTGTGAGTGGGTAGGTGTTGTGCTCTTCTATGTTTTTCTAATCTGTATTGCTCACAATACCTTCCTATATTGTATATAGTCCTATTATATATTAACCCTCCTTCCATCCAACCTGTTCACAAAATCCCTTCTTCCCACTCAACCCTGACCAAGTAGCTCTCCTAATTTATATTGTAAACAATCCATGCCTATATTGTCTGTAGCCCCATGTTATACTCCTTCCATCCTCTCTGATCTGTTATCTCTATTTAACCCTCTTTACCCTCAGTTCTTAACTTCTTAGGAACCATGATTGTCCCCCTGCACCAAAAAGCTGCTACTCAGCTCCCAAGTGAAAGACACACCCCATCTATCTCCCTTGCAGGAATCTGAGGCCACCTCTCCTGCTGACTAATTCTCTGCAGCCCTGTTACTTCCACTTCTTCTCAATGTGGACTGCTGCTTGCTACCAAAGCCAGTTCCAGAGAGAACCCAGCTTGACGACATGACCTGATCCCTGACTGCTGCCAACCATTACTCAGACTCAATAAGACATGATGTGGGACAAAAATGTGCCCTGGATCTTATCCCCCCAAGAATGCACCCAAGACTAGCACAGTAACATGTACCAGCACCAGGAATCAAACTCCCCGAGGTGGAGTCCCTAATACCACTCCAACTTGGGCCAGGGTAGGTTCATACTACACACTGAAGACAAGAAAACAGCGACAACTTGGTCCAAGGGCTAGTTGCCTTACCTGATCACCTAATAGTGTGATGAAATCAGAAGACTCTCCGACCATAACAAATGACTCTATCCTAGACTTTGTCCTGGGATCAGTGCAAAAAACCAAGATTTCTAATTACAGAGGACTGACTTTGACAACATTGACTGAACAGAAAGTTTCCTGGTACCATGAAGAAAGACCTTGGGATTTGACGACGAACATGTCTAGATACTGTGGACAGTCTCAGATCAATATGTTTCAAGGTATCTCTGAGGCCAAGGAAATTTCCTTTCTAATTTCCCCAACAATTACTGTGTCTATGGGAAAAAAGGCCAAAAAACCCCCCAAAAAACCAAACAAACAAAATTGCCACATCAGCCCCCCCTTTTTTGGTTTTGGGCCACACCTGGCAACACTCAGGGGTCACTTCTGGCTATGTTCTCAGAAATAGCTCCTGGCTTGGGGACAACACGGGTCGCCTAGGGATTGAATTGTGGCCTATCCTAGGTCAGCCACATGCAAGGCAAATGCCCTACAGCTTTGCCACTCTTCCAGTCCCCAATCCCCCCAGTCCCTTTTTTCTTATTCTTTTTCTTTTTTTTTCTTCTTATAAATAAAGCTTCTAATCAGGGATTCCTGCCTACTTTTTTTGTATCAGAACCATAAAACATGAATCATCATGTTTGGCCTCATATTTCTCTTTTTTTTCTTTTTTTTTTCGGGGGGGGGGTCACACCCAGTGACGCTCAGGGGTTACTCCTGGCTATTCGCTCAGAAGTCGCTCCTGGCAGACACGGGGGACCATATGGGAACCGGGGGATCGAACCGCGGTCCGTCCTAGGTTTACGCAGTCACCTTATCTCCAGTGCCACCGCCCGGCCCCATGGCCTCATATTTCTAAGGAGTCCTGTAAGTTGAGAAAAAAAAAGAGTGGATGGAACCAGGGGCAAAGCACTCTCAGGAAAAATGAGTGGAAATAAAAAATGTTCAGACCTAAATACCCTAACCAAAGTTAGTGACAATAGAATAAGGAGACCCAAACTACAACAAACTAAGCACAAATGGGACCTCTTAAACTAGCAGTCTAGGGGGCTAAGTATGGAGGTATGGGATGCATGCTGGAAACAATGGTGGAGGAAGGTCAACTCTGATGATGGGACTGCCTGAACTCAGTGTCACTATGTACCTTACATGTAACTGTGAAAGGCATGTAATTCCCATTGGTCTCAATAAAAATTATTTTAAAAAAAGTATTCCAAATACTCTCAGCATTCTCAAAAGGAGTACCTTTATTCAAGCGTATTTGACAGTAAAAACCAAACATTAGTGTTTGGTTAAGATCTACTTAAGATCTCTAATGTTAAATGGATTACTTTTTGTTTTCTTTGCCATCAAATGACTCTGGAAAATTAAACAGGTTCAACTATTGCCTAAACTCATACTATTCAGACTATACTCTTGCTTTATCTTTGAGTCTATATAATCATTAGAACTTTATTATAAATTATAATTGCAGGTCATCCAATAAAATATAGATAAAGAATAATTTTTTCTTTTTCTTTTTTTTTTTTTTTTGGTTTTTGGGCCACACCCGGTGACGCTCAGGGGTTACTCCTGGCTGTTCGCTCAGAAGTCGCTCCTGGCAGGCATGGGGGATCACATGGGGAACCGGGGGATCGAACCGTGGTCTGTCCTAGGTTAGTGCAGGCACCTTACCTCCAGCGCCACCGCCCGGCCCCCAGATAAAGAATAATTTTTATAATTTAATTTGAAATAAATATCATATCCTTTTTATACTACTTCATTACAGTTTGGGTAAAGTAGCCTGTAATACTTTTTCATAAACAATATTTCAAACTAGTGTCAATAAAGAAAGAGAAAGACAGAGAAACACAGAGAGATACAGATATATAAGAGCAAGGACAGAGAGACAAGACATAAGAAATGAGCCTTCGAAAGAGACAGGTTGGCATCATGGGTTCAGGAGTGTACCTGGGGACATTGTTGGTATGAAATGTGTACTGGTGAAAGGTGATATATATTCTATGACAGAAACTCAATCATGTAAACAATTTTTAACTACAAATATGTACCACAGAAAAATCTCAATTTGTAACCACCTTGCTTACATGAAGACAATACATTTTTAAATAAATTAAGACAATGAATTATAAAAAAAAGATATTTCTATTAATGCTCTGGGGATGCCAGGATAAGACCTAGAGCAGTCACTTTCATAGAAAGTCCTCTATTCTCTTGAATATTTCTGTGCCCCTCTGTTTTGTATCGAGTGCCAGTTTCATCTCTCAATACAATCTGTGCCCCCTGTAACTTATATCAGTTGGCTAAGACCTACCTCCAATTATGCAAATCTTCCCACTCCTGGTCTGTCCTCCTCTGCTGGTGCTGCAGACACCTGTGGACACTGATATTCACAGGGAAGAGAAAACTGCATTGAATAACTCCCAACTAGGGGCAAGGCTCGGTTTCCTTAATAAACTGGCTCAGCATTTCAATTGGTTTTGGTGTTTCTGGTGCTGAGAAGGAAGATCAAGCCAGAATTGTTCTGGCACAAACTACCAGTGTCCTTGGGATCTAATGACTCTTGTTTATCTTTTTAGGATAACTTGCTGAAACTTTTGGTTCAATTTTCTGTGTCTAGAAGAGAATAGGATTGATTTGAACCTCAAAGCAGAGAATGAGTCTGACAGAAGATCACTACTAGTGTCAAGCAGCTCTGGCAGAACTCAAAGTTGCATAGGGATGAAGGCACTTAGTTGCATGGTGGTGTATTGGTAGGGTGTTTGCCTTGCACGTGGCTAACCTAGGATGGACCTTAGTTCGATCCGCCAGTGTCCCTCCCATTTGCTCCACCTTGCCAGGAGTGATTTCTGAGTGCATAGACAGGAGTAAACCCTGAGCATCATTGGGTGTGGTCCAGAAACAAAAAAAAAAATTAAAGAAATCAACAAACAGAAAAACATTTCCTGGAAATTCAAATGAAAATTTGTATTCAAGGAAAAAATATCAGCTTTAAATAATTAAATTATTTTTCAAGTTCTTTTAAAAATTATTTTTAAGATAATGTATTTATGACTGTTAAATTTATAATTTTGAAGTATTGAGTTCATCTTACCATTGACAAAAGTTCTAATACCTTCTAATGATATTACTTCTAGTACATTTATTCATCCTCTTTCTCTTCTCTCCCCCATTAAGAGCTCTGATTAAAAATCAAAATTGCAAGCTACATTACTATTATATTAAAATGCCCACAAAGTCTATTTCCTTTCAGGAAAGGAACTTTAATGCATAAGACTGGGTAGATGACACTAGATGGGACAGACTCCTCTAAGTGTGCTCACTTCCATATTGCTTAGTACTCTAGAAGTGAAAGTCATGTTTATTCTAAAATTTTCCATGTACAATCTAACCCCCAAAACTTTATTTAGTAATGTTTACACCCCCCCACTATTGACAAATTGCCTAGAAATTGGAATAACTTTACAATCAGATGTGCAGGCCCTATTTTTTTTTAACTGCTAGGACCCATCCCATAAGAGTCAGGCCTAAAACTACAACCTATAAATAGATCTTCAATGTCTGTCTATGAGTGGGTGTGAGTGGATAGGTGATGTACTCCTCTATATTTGTCTAATCTATTGTTTAAAGTCCTATTATATATTAATGCTCATTCACATCCTGTTCACCACCTTACTAAATCCCTTCTATCCTCTCACCCCTCAATCTGATTTGTTTTTTTCTCCAACTATATTTTAAACGATCCATGGTTATTTTGTCTATAGCCCGGTTATATATTATCCCTCACCCCTTCAGAACTCCTTCTCTCCTTTCACACCCCCACTCTTGATTTGTTATCTCTCACTATTTAACTTTTTTTATCCTTGGGACTTGAGAGGTGGCACTAAAGGTAAGGTGTCTGCCTTGCAAGAGCTAGCCAAGGATAGATCGCGGTTTGAACCCCCAGTGTCCCATATGGTCCCCCCAAGCCAGGGACAATTTATTTTTATTTATTTATTTATTTATATATTTATTTATTTGTTTTTGTTTTTTGGGTCACACCGGGCAGTGCTCAGGGATTACTCCTGGCTCCATGCTCAGAAATTGCTCCTGGCAGGCCCGGGGGACCATATGGGGCACCGGGATTCGAACCGATGACCTTTTGCATGAAAGGCAAACGCCTTACCTCCATGCTATCTCCCGGACCCTCCAGGGGCAATTTCTGAGCGCATAGCCAGGAGTAACCCCTAAGTGTCAAGCAGGTGTGGCCCAAAACAAACAAACAAACAAACAAAAGAACCAGAACCTTCCCCCTGCACCAATCAGCTGCAACTCAGCACCCAAGCTAAAGGACATCCTCCCATCCTCCCCATCTCTAATCCCTGAAAGAAACAGCAGCTATAGCTCCTGGTGATTCACTCTATGTGACCCTTTTTCTCCCATTTTTCCTCAATGTGTACTCATGCTTGCTACCGAATCCAGCTCCAGGGGGACCCCCAGTTCCATGACACTTCCTGACCTCTGACTGCTGCAAACTATATCTCAGATTCCACAAGACCTCCATGTGTGATCAAAATGTACCCTGGATCTTATTCCCCCCTCAGACTATCTCAAAAGATTTAATGGACATCTTTCTTTTCTTTGTATGTTTCTGTAGATGCATTTCCTTTGTAGTTATAACTTTTAGTGATTATTTCCATATCTAAAGGTAGCTTCCCCACTCTTTTGTAGTTTTTTAGTTTGTTCTGGTTCCACTTAGTAGGAAATTCTAATTGAAAAGTTTTGCACAGAGATTTTAGAGCATGTAATTTTCACCCACAAATGTACTAATAATATAATATAGCATCATTGTTCTATGCATAGGTACACTAAAATGGGGAAGTTTTATGTATAGAAATACATTCTTATGTAATAGGGACAAAAGTCATAAATTTTATAGTGCAAGGGAGCCTTCTACCCTGAACATTCGTCATGGAAATTTAAACCTCAATCAATCACACTTGAACCATTCAAACCTGCATCCAAGATCTCCAACCTTAGAATTTGCACAGTTCAATGCTGCAGCACCAGGAATAAAACTTCCTGATGGAGTCCCTAATACTGCTCTGGCACCAAATTGCTCCAGAGTAGATTCATAAGACACCTTAACAACAAGAAAATAATTCCATAAGGCAAATAATCAGACTATGGAAAAAAGCACTCAAAGAATGTGAACAGATGAAAATAGAAGTCTTTGATAAACTCAACAGAAAGAACACAAGAATCATTGGCATCCCAGAGGCTTAGGAAGAAGATCCTGGGAAGAATCAACAGTCAATGACATCATTACAGAGAAACTCCCAAAGTTAAAGACTACATGCAACCAAATCCTCCATGCCCAAAGAGTAACAGCTAAAAGAGACCCAAAGGAAAGCACCCCAAGACACATCCTAGTCACAATGACGAATCCCACAGACAGAGATAGAATACTGAAAGCAGCAAGATCAAAAGAATCTGTGCAGAAACCAAAATTTTTAATATCAGAAGACTGACTACAACAACTGCTACTGAAGAGAACTTTTCCTGGGACCATAAAAAAAAAAAAAAAAAAACTTTTATCCTAGTTTTCACACTAGGATCTGACAAAAAACAAGATCTCTAATTACAGAAAGAATGACTTTGACAACCTCAATTAAGAAGTTTTCCTGAACCATAAAAGTAGACCTGGGAGAATGACAACTAACATGCCTGGTACTTATATTTGGTCACATGACAATATGCTTCAAGGGTAGAGAAACCCTGTATCTCTTAGACTAAGGAATTTCCTTTATAATTCCCCCAATGTTTACTGTGTCCATGCAAAAAAAAAATGCATTTCGTCCCCTTTTTTCTTGTTTCTTTGATTATATCCTCTAGTTAGGGGCTCCTGACTTTTTTTTTTTAAGAAGTATAGAACATGAATCATATTGTTCTACCTCATTGAGAAATTAAGATAAAAAGTCGATAAGACCCAGAGGCCAAGCTGTATCAGGAGGATTGAGTGGAAATAAAAAATACGGTCATATCTAAATACCTAAACCAAAGTTAAGTAAAATAGAATCAAGAGACCCAAGCTATAACAAGCTATACACAAAAGGGACTGGTTACACTAGCAGTCTAAGAGGCTAAGAGTGGAATTATGAGATGAATGCTGGTACTCTGGTGGAGGGAAGTCAACATTGGTGGTGGAAATGACCCTGATTCGCTGTCACTATGTACCTTAAATAGAACTATGAAAGATTTGTATTTCATATTTGTTTCAATAAAAGAAGTTTAGAAAATCAGAATTGTTTTAGATGGAATATTGTATTTCTAAAAATCTTTATATTTAAACATAATCCCCAATGTGATATAACTGAAGATGTGGTTTTTGCAAAGCAAGTTGGTTGTAAGGGTGGATCTCTCACAAGGGATTTCTATTTTTATGAAAGAGATTCCAAAGAGTAACTCCACCCCTTTTTATCATCTTACAATGTAAAATTAAAAAGTTTATCTATAAACCTGAATGGATCCACCAGACATAAATCATAAGGTGTCCTTGATTTTGGGGTTTTCAGTTTCTGAACTGTGAAAATAAAGTTTCCTAGACTATGTTTTTTTTTTTTAATTAAGGACCTGGACAGATTAAGACAAGTATCATTCTTTCATTAGAAACAATTCTGTAGACATTCTTTATTTATTCAGTTCAAAAAGTAATATGCAAAAGTTGTATATTTGGTTATACTCCTTAAGGATAAGTAAGGTCATAAAAATAAGACTTGTACTACTTGGGTTTCAGGCAACACTTCAAAATCCATACAGCCAGTGAGCCAGATGTCTAATACAGCTTGAAATCCCTTGTGGAAAGGAACTAAACCTAGTCTCTAAATAGAAGATCTGGGTGAAAAGAGAACAATAGTTGGACACATTTACTTAAACCCTTAGACTATAAGGTCACGTTTGATTAAGTATTTAGGATTAAAAAAAAATCTGACTTTGTGGTGCATCTTTTAGAGACATTGTTTTCTCTCAGACACTGACCTCCATTTATAAGAGTTCCTTAGTTCCCACTTTGATCGGAAAGCATTACTCAGTCCATGATTCTCTTCTCTAGCTCTCTAACTTATTCTTTAATACCTAAATATGATTAATAATTTATTATTTATTTGATCTGATCTTTAAAACTGTATGTACATTATTCACATTTCTAGTATGGCCAAAATTTCTAGTATGCACCTCAAAATTGCTACATTCAGTCAGCTCTCACTCAAGCAAAGAAACTTATCAAAGAAAGCTGAGTGGAGGGGTCGGAGAGGTGACACAGCGGTAGGGAGTATGCCTTGCAAGCGGCTGACCTAGGAAGGACAGTGGTTCGATGCCAAACCAAAGTCTGTGGTTTACAAGGCAATAAGTATTTTTGATACTTATATAGTGAATAATATATGAAAATTTGAATTAACTAGTGTGTACTTCAATTTAGTCTGATGTATTTGGGACTGGCACTTTGAATGGCATTTACTGTGGGACTCAACACCTAACCTCATTCATCATCACATTTTACTTAATTGAGAGCATTGTATGCTTGTAAATATGTCATTTAGAATTGATCATTTATGCAGCAATAGCTTTCATATATCTTTACATTTTATTTTTTATATAAATATGCATGCTTATTATGTAAAAGAGAACATGAGAAGTAGCTGTGTTTCCATCTCCATTTCTTATATTTCATTATGATGGACTGAGTTCCTGCTTGTTGAAAACTCTCATTTAGTTACAATTTAAAATGATTTGAGGACTATTGCATTTTGCTTCTGAAAACCCATGAATTCTAGAATTACCTTTTATTGTTTACTGTATAGTAATAATATAGTAAATTATGTGTTTTCTTTACATATTCTTTGAAATGGTCTCATGTTCCTCATAATAAAATAGTGCATATGCTTTTTCTGAGGCTTGTCTTATAAAGTAGAGGCACTACTTTATTCTGATGATTTTAATTTGAATATAAAAGTGTTTTCAGGTCTGCCCTTAGAGACTTTTATGAGACAGAAGGGAAAGACTAAGAATGTATATGTGTGAAAATAATTATACTTTGTGATAGATCACATGTTTTGAGAAACAGTTAAAAATAGAATGTTAAAAGATATCAGTAGTTGTAAGTGTAAATGTGTGTATATGTAGCCAATAAAAATTATATAAAATATACACATAATTTTAAATGCTATTGCATGATTGTTTTCCCATTGCAAAGGAATATAAAGTATGCAATTGTTTTTATAAAACATGTTTTATTCTGATTACACAAAACTTTTGCATATGTTTCCCTATTCAAAATATTATTTATCATATACTTGGCTGCCTTGAATTACTTAAAGTTGCTCTTCAATAATTGTTTGGTTTTATTTTTCAGCTTATTATGGTTTTTCAGTGGCTGAAGAAATAAAATTGAAAAGCATAGAATTAATGAACTAGTCATAATTTATATATGTTATTACTATAACAGTAATCTAACAATTATAATTTATACTGTACATATTAATAACAAAGGGAAGTTAACATAGAAATTGTATTGGTAGGAGATTGCTACAGTTCTGAAATCAGTAAGATTTATCTATGTTCACATATGTACAGATCCATCAATATGATAGTACGGCCCACCATACTTGGGACCTTTTTTGATTTTGATACTGTTGGCAACTTAAAATAAACTTATGGATAAGGGAAAGAAAATATTCTATCCCCAAAGAAATTTAGACTTCATAATCTTCAATCTCAACAAAATTCTACTGAGCTTTTTCTGCTTTCTTTTTTATCTTTGTATCTACACTATATATTGAAATAGTTCTATATCAACAAATTATAAAAAAAGAGAACAGTAGCACGACAGATGAACTTTTCAAAACAGATTTAATGCTTCATTTGAATGATAAATATTCCCAAATTTAACTATATATTAAGCCCACTATATTGTTAAAGGATTATCAATATATCCCTTTACTTCCTTCAAATTCACAGTTCTTGTCAGAATGACAATTTCTAATTAGCATTCCCATAGAAATAATAGTACTCATATTTCTCTCTCTTTATTGCACTTTGCAGTCAATACTTCTACTATGTTTGGGTGTTATTCTCATGCTATGAAGTTTCTACTTTAATATCACACAGATAAGGGCATTCTGTTTTTCCTTCTTCCTCTGACTCATTTCACTCAGTATAATACTTTCCATGTCTATCTATGTATAAGCAAATTGTATGACTTACTTTTTAATAATTGCTGCATAGTATTCCATTGTGTAGATGTACCACAGTTTTTTTATTCACTCATCTGTTCTTGGGCACTTGGGTTATTTCCAGATGCTGGCTATTGTGAATAGTGCTGCAATGAACATCAGAGTACAGATGTCTTTTCTAGATTGTGTTATCAGGATCATAGAGTATATTCCCAGGAATGGTAGTGCTTAGTTGAATGGAAGCTCAATTTCTAGTTTTTTGAAGAGAGGAAGAGAGTACAAATTGTTTTCCATAGAATCTGGTCTGGGGGGGGAGGTAACACTGGAGGTAAGGTGCCTGCCTTACCTGCGCTAACCTAGGACGGACGGCGGTTAGATCCCCCGGTTCCCTATATGGTCCCCCGTGCCTGCCAGAAGCGACTTCTGAGCGCATAGCCAGGAGTAACCCCTGAGCATCACCGGGTGTGGCCAAAATAAAACAAACAAACAAAATCTGGTCTAGGGGCCGGCAAGTTGGCACTAGAGGTAAGGTGTCTGCCTTGCAAGCGCTAGCCAAGAAAGGACCTTGGTTCGATCCCCCAGC
>PVKC010030711.1:0-14744 GCA_004027635.1 Crocidura indochinensis
GTATGTACTACAATCTGGAGATTTGGGGGACAAAGTAATTGTACATGGCTCTGTTTTGTTTTTCTTGTTCATTGCTGAAAGTTCAAGACTGGGACATCATCGATGGGACTACTGAGAATTCTGTTTATGCGTGATTGTCCTTCCACTGTAACTTTACCCTTTCCTCTTTCTTTGCATCTCTGTTCTCATAATAAAAAAAAAGATAGTATTAAAAAAAAAACTTTATTTTAGAAACACAGTTGCCATGTTCATACCTGACCAGCTCCATAGGCTCTGTCTTTTCTCAAAAGAGATGTAAAGCAAGACTTGTAAAATTATGGAAAAAATATTGAAAAATATGGAAAATATTTCCACTGACCATGCAGTGGAAAGCTGACTATCTCAGGAGGATAGAGCAGGCCAAACTCCACTTTGCCTGAGCTATACCTATTGCATCCATCACCCATAATCACTGCTTTGACTATGGCGACGCTTCACCACTCCTCTATGATTCTCTGCAGAGACATCAATCTGACCAAATTTAAGGTATGGGGGCATTTAGGATTATTGTATTTTTTGCTCTATAATACACACCTGACTAAAGAGACACATAGTTTTTAGAGTAAAACAAACAAAAATATTCTAAACCAAATGGTGTACTAAAATATTTAATAAACTTAACATGAGACTCTGTCAGAACATGATGGCTGGGAACAAGTAAGTAAATCTGAAGTATATTTATAATACGCTGGTCCACAGCTGATTAAACACATTTACCTACTGGTAACTATTTTTTTATATCAGAAAATAAAAAAACAATTATAAATACTTTGTGGTTGATATAAAAAAAATAAGTCACAGCAGTAATCAAATAGTCTTAAACAAGGAAGGAGAATATGGGATACAAGCTGGAAACAGGGCGGGGGTGGAGGGAGGGAAACTTTGGCGATGGGAATTCCCTGATTCAATGTTAATAGGTACCTAAAATATTACTGTGAAAGATATGTAATCCACTTTGGTCAAAATAAAAATTATTATTAAAAAAGAAGCTCTATATGTGACAGTGAAAATCCATTAACCTTATTGCTCACACTATGTGGTATGTCTGCGCAATAAAGTGGGTGTAACGCTGTGGATATCAAGCAGTTATTATATGCTCTCCTCCCTTGCACTCAGTCTTCAGCTCCAGGCAGCATTTGCTCCGTAAGATACACAGACATTTCCCCCCCTTTGTGGGGGGGAAGGATGTGTCTTATGGTACAAAAAAAATACACTATTTCACTCTTTTTATTTTGGGAGATGGGGAATTTTTGCACTTAGCACGTCAGATAAAGGGCTGATATCTAGGAATTACAAAGCACTCAGAAAGATGAGCTCTAAAAATCTAATAAATCCATAGAAAAATGGGGAGAAGAAATGAATAAACATTTCTCCAAGGAAGAGCGAAAGATGGACAATAGACACATGAAAACATGCTCACCATCACTCATCCTTAGGGAAACCCAAATCAAGACAACAGTGAGGATGGCTCACATCAAAAATGACGGGACCAATCTCTGTTGGTGGGAATATGATAAGAAAGGAACTCTCATCCACTGCTGATGGGAATGCTGCCTGGTCCAACTTCTATGGAAAACAGTGTGGAGAGTTCTCAGTAACTCAAAATTGAGCTGCCATGTGACCCAGCAAGAGAATTCCCTTTCTAATCTCCCCAATATTTACTGTGCCTATGCAAAAGATGGGGGGGGGAAAGGTAGCATAATTTTTTTTCTTTTTCCCTTTTTATTTCAGGCTCGTGATTGAGCCTCAGTTGTTGTATATATTGCAGTGGTACTTTATTTTTTTTTTTTTTTTGGTCTTTTTGTGATGTTTTTCTTCCTTTTCCCCTTTATTCTCTTAAATTGATATTTGCAACTCTCTAGATGGACCACTCCAGGATTTTTGGGGTTTTTTTTGCAACCACTCATCTGGAAAAAAAGGACCTACGGGGCCGGCGAGGTGGCACTAGAGGTAAGGTGTCTGCCTTGCAAGCGCTAGCCAAGAAAGGACCGCGGTGTCCTTTATAGTCCCCCAAAGCCAGGGGCAATTTCTGAGTGCTTAACCAGGAGTAACCCTTGAGCATCAAATGGGTGTGGCCGAGAAACCAAAGAAAAAAAAGAAGGGCCTACATAAATAACTTAATGACACAGCTTATAAGTTATAAAGTTATCAACCAAAAAAAAAATACCAAAAATTTCCAGGCAAATAGAAATAATAAAGCTTAGAGTAGAAATTAATGAATTGGAAATGCAAAAGAACAATCCAAATATCAGTGAAATCAAGAATTGGTTCTTTGGAAAAAAATAAACATGGTCAATAAACCACTAGCAAAAGTCACAAAGAAAGGGAGAGAAAGAAAGTTAAACTTAAATTGAATTAGCAATAAAGGGGGATCTCACTATGGACACAGAAATTCAAAGTGTAATCAGTGACTACTTTGAGAAAAATATATGCAACAAAATAGCAGAATTTGAAAGAAATGGATAAATTCTTGAACTCTTTTTGTTTGTTTGTTTATTTGCTTTTGGGGGGGTTGGGTCACACCTGGCAGTGCTCAAGAGTTACTCCTGGCTCCATGCTCAGAAATTGCTCCTGGCAGGCACGGGGGACCATATGGGGCACCGGGATTCGAACCGATGACCTTCTGCATGAAAGGCAAATGCCTTACCTCCATGCTATCTCTCTGGCCCCGAAATTCTTGAACTCTTATAACCTTTAAAGGTTGAAACAAGATTGTTCAGTTACACCTTATTTTACCTAAAACAAAGTTTATCTCTAGTTTCTTTGAAACTGTTTGTTTACAACTTGGTTTTACCAAAACAAGCAGTGTTATATGTAAACCTCAGCAGAGATAACTGCCCCATCTTGGGATGGTCTCTATACTCAATAAAAACATTAGTCTGGCAGACAGCAGGCATTCCAGACTAAAAAGATAGCCAAACTGCAAGTGTTTCACCCTCAGCCTGGTTTGGATTATTTCCTGTGCAACCCTGGTTCAGAATTATTCAGCAGGGGTTGGATATATGACAATTTTACATAGCATAATTTTACATAGCATATCTGTACAGACCCACCACTATTGAAGAAATTAAAATAGTGATAAAAACTCTTCCCCAAAACAAAATCCCAGTCCCAGATTATTCACTAAGGTATTCTTTCAAACCTTTTGAGAGGACCTACTATTTCTTCCTTTTCAGGCTTTACAAGAAAATTGAAGAAACAGAAACACTCCCAAATAGTATGAAGCTAACATCACCCTGATGCCAAAAACAGACAGCAATGCCACAAAAAAGAGATATACAGGCCAATATCCCTAATGAAAACAGATACAAAGACGATAAACAAAATTCTAGTAAATAGGATCCAACTCCTCAGCAAAAAGCCATACACAATGTCCAAGTCAGTTTCAGTCCAGAGATGCAAGAGTGGTTTAACATGTGCAAGTTAATCAATGTAATACACCTTATCAACAAAAAAATAATAAAAACCATATTATCATATGCAGAGTTTCAGAGTAAACATTTGATAAGTTCTACCAGGCATTCATGATAAAAACTCTCAACAAGATGGAAATGGGTGGAACTTTCCCAATATAGTCAAGGCCATTTAGCACAAGATTATGGCAAATAAACTCATGGGAGATAAACTAAAAGCCTTTCCTCTAAAAACTGTACAAGACAAGGCAGCCCCCTCTCACCACTTTTAATTTAAATAATACTGAAATTTCTTGCATAGCAATTAGGCAAGAAAAAGATATCAAGGGCATCCAAATAGGGAGGAAGAATTCAAGATCTCACTGTTTACATATGATATAATACTATATTTAGAAAACCTAAAGACTATATCAAAATGCTCCTGGAAATTTAATTTGTTAATTTAATATGTTAATTTTGTAGCCTGCAAAATTGCCTTGCAAGCAGCCAATCCAGGACCAAAGGTGGTTGGTTCGAATCCCGGTGTCCCATATGGTCCCCCGTGCCTGCCAGGAGCTATTTCTGAGCCAGGAGTATCACCTGAACATCACTGGGTGTGGCCAAAAAAAAAAAAAAAAAAAAGAATAGTCAATGGACTACTTAAACACAAAAACTTATAGAGAAGTAACAGACAATTGAAAAAACAATACCATTCATAATATCATAGGACACAATAAAATTATTTAAAAAATAAATATTAGGGGGGCTGAGTGGTGCCACTGGAGGTAAGCTACCTGCCTTGCCTGCCCTAGCCTAGGACAGACTGCGGTTCGATCCCCCGGTTCCCCATATGGTCCCCCAAGCCAGGAGCGACTTCTGAGCACATAGCCAGGAGTAACCCCTGAGCGTCACTGGATGTGACCCAAAAACCAAAAACCAAAAAAATAAATAAATAAATAAATAAATATTAAAAAAAGGAATGCAAATTTTTCTTGGATATGAACAGATATGTATTTCATGTAATATGTATCAATTTTAGGCAAATGTATAACTAGATATCAATGTAAATATATAAAATATATTTATATAACAGAATCAAGTATAAACATAACAAATTTAAGGAAACAATTCAAGGAATGTAAATGGTTAATAAACAAAGATACTTAATTTAGAATAAATAATTAATATAAAAAAAAGAAACTCAAGTACTTTAGAGTCAATTTAACTATAAAGGTGAAAGACCTATACCAAAAAGAAAAAAGAAAGACCTATACCAAAAAATACAAACCACCATTTCAAGAAATAAAAGAGGACCCAAGGAAATACAGACATAACATACAGTACAGAACATAACCTGTTCATGTACTGAGAGAATTAACATCATCAAAATAACTATAATCCCCACAGCATTGTACAGATATAATGCTACCCCTCTAAGTATACATATGATATATTCTTCAAAGGAGTGGATAAAATGCTCCTAAAATTTATTTGAAACAACAAAAGTCCATAAATAGTGAAAGCAAACCTTAGGATAAAGAAAAAGGGAGCCAACACTTTCCCAACTTTAAATTATATAGCAAGGCAATAGCGATTAAAACAGCATGGGATTGAAATAAAGATAGACACTAAGATCAATGGAATAGACTTGAGTATTCAGAGAATGTTCTTAGTTAAGGGGGCAAAAAGTGCAAAATGAAGCAAGGAATGTCTCTTCAACAAGTGAAGTTGGTATAGCAGATTAGCCACATGCAAAAAAGTGAACTCAGACCTCCAGATAACACCATCCAAGGTCAAATAAAAATGGATTAAACACCTTAATATCAGACCCAGAATATAAGGTATATAGAAGAAAACATAGGCAAACCACTCCATGATATTGAAACTACAGATATCTTCAAGGAGGAAACACTACTTTCCAAGAAAGTGGAAGCAGAGGCAAACAAATGGGAACAGATTAAACTGAGAAGTTTCTGCACCTCAAAAAAAGTCAATAACTATGACACAAAGAGAACTATACATCAATGCCCATCAAATAAGGGGCTAATATTAGAAATTTCTTCCTTCTTCCTCTTCAGCACCTGCTCTTGGAACTGAGCTGCCATGCTAGAAGGGTGTCTAGCATATATAATGGAGAAACCCTCATGAACTGGAACTAAGAACCTCCATCAATACAATCAAGGAGCTATTATGAACATTTTAACCCAACTGAGTTCCCTAAATGTCTCAAGCCCAAAAGCAGGAGAAAAAAGCAGAAGAAGCTTTCTTTTCCCCTTTCAGTGAATGCACTGAAGCTAAAATTGGGAAGAACAGTAAGATACTTGTTTTAAGCCATTATGCTCCAAGGTGACTTGTTATTCAGCATTGAATAGCATAAAATTTAGAGACTTCTCCTACAATTAAGTGGGTAAATGCATCTGATTACAAAGAACATAATTTTAAGCTTATTTGCATCACATAATTATTTAATTCTTTCTCAGAGATCATTGCAAATTATCCGAATCATGCTTTCAGGAATAATGGGGAGAACCATTTTTTTTTTTATTTCATCAGGCACTGACAGAATTATCTGTTTTTCTAGTGCCAAAAAAAAAATTAATGCTTCCTCAGAAGTTGAAAAATATCCTTGGTAAAAACAGTCTAATTGAAACAATTTGTTAAATTTATTTCTAATATGAGCAATATTTTTGTTTGATGTTAAATATACAAGTGGTAACCAACTTGAGTATTTCAACATATAATTTTTCAATTTTATGGTAGTGAGAAACTAACATGTGTGGTATAAAGTGTTCTTTGAAATTTGATATCAAAAGATACTTGTTTATGATGCAGGAATTTGCAATGAGCCAAAACTCCTAGAAAGATATGTGATCAGGAGATAAAAATTCTGTTTTACTCATTCATTTTAGTATTCACTAAATTCTATATCTATAAATTCAGCACATTTTAAAATTAGCTTTGTATTATAAGATTGGCTTTTTATTGTATGATTTTGTCCAAGTGCAGACAAATGTAAGTGTTCTGAGAACATTTAAGGTTATGTTGCTTCATTGACTATATTGCTTGGTATGATATTTTTATGTTGCATAGTAGATTAAGTATACTAAATGCTTAAGGTGTTTTCATTTTATATACATTGAGTTATTAGGTAAAATCACATCCCAATCCAAGAAATCTATAGAAAAATCCTGGTCCTCAAATTCCATACTATAGAGAAATAAGTAAAATAGATAAAATAACAAGCCAAAGAAAGAAACCAGTGATGCATATTAGATACCATATTTATTCTCACACACTAATCTCCTATTCTGAACATCTGTTGGTAATTAACTCTGCCTGTTAACTTTGCTAACTCTTCTCAAGCCATCTGACCATAGCTATTAAGGTTATAGACATGAGGAATCTGAGTACCCAGTCAATATTCCAGGCTGCCTTTCCTGTTCAGATTCTGAAAAGGTGGGAGAATTTACATTCTACCAGTAGTTCTTGCTGCTCACCACTCATCTTTCCTAATGTCTTCTGCTACTTCCCTAGCCTTATAACATGTCCTACACTGCTCAGACCCCCAACATCATGTGTATGGGCCCATGTCCACCCTGACTGTATTTCCTAGGCAACATGACCTGTCAACCAGTTTTCAGAAGAAAGTCTTACAATTCCATTATTTGTGTTCTGGTAGCATTTTAATTTCCTTCATAATTCACACACTGTCCTCTGGCACTAAAGTTCAAACATCTTAGGGTTGGAACTACAGAGTAATATCAGTGTCTGCCCTATTTTGCAGACACAACCCATAGAAAAGAGACATGCTTTCCTCTTTCTCCTCCTTCTCTTAATTTCTTCTACTTCCTCTGGTTTATGTACCCATTCTACTGAGTTCCTATCACTGCTTGAAATTGTCTTGTGATCTATTTTATTCTATTTTTTCTCATAACCCACTGAAAAATGGGAGATCTCTTGTCTTGTTTATCATGAAGCCTCAACACACTGGCAAATAAAATACCTGTATTTCATGAATTGATGTACTTTTTACTCTTTGTGAATTTTCTTTTAGTAATTTAATTATTTTATTCTAAAGAAAAACAGAGGCCCAATATATCTGAAGTCTAAGAGCTAGACAAAACCTGACAATAGTCTCAGACCATGATGCTTTGAAAATAAAAAATAAACACAAATAGAAAAGTGAAAGAACTCAAACACATGAAAAATATTTTAATGAATAAATAAAAAATGATTTCCTGAATGGAAAATCAGACCTTAAAATAGAACCTCTCAGAAGTCCCCTACCCTTTGGCAAAGGTAAGCTGGATGCAACCCACTCTTAAGCACTCAGTAGCCCAATATTTTGGACCCTATATTTTTAGTGTGGTTGAGAAGCAGGGGGAAAAACAGGTTTTAAAGTCAGACTGCATGGGAACTTACCCTATCCTATAGAGTATCCAGTTACTGCTGGTCAGAAGCCCTCTCCCCACTGACAAACGTAAACTGGGCATAACTTCCTTCTTAGCACTAATCACCCCAATTTAATGGACCCCATTTTATTTAGTGTGACTGAGAAGCAGGGGAATACAGATTTTAAAACCAGACTGTGTATAAATAACCAATCCCCATAGAGCAGCCAGCTGCTGCCTGTCAGAAGCCCAACCTCCTAATTAGGAAAGTTCAGTGGGATCTGCACTTACACATGCTGGCTATAGTCCCGCTGACTCACAAACCCCTTGACACTGGCAGTGGTCCTCAAACTACGGCCCACGGGTCACATATTGTATTTGTTCCTGTTTTGTTTCTTCACATCAAAATAAGATGTATGCAGTGTGCATAGGAATTTGTTCGTAATTTTTGTTTTTACTATAGTCTGGCCCTCCAATGGTCTGAGGGACAGTGAACTGGGCCCCTGTTTAAAAAGTTTGAGGACCCCTACTCGGCTAAACCAGGCAGTCCTAGGCAGACCAAGAAAGACCAACTTCTTTCTCCCTTAGAAAATATATAGTCCCAAAACAAAAAGAAAACCCCAACAAACTAAACTGCACATCTCTGCCAAACTTGGGTAGCCTCGCATACTACAAATAAATAAAACCTAAAGGAGATCTATCTCAACATACCTCCTAAACAATTAAACAGACCACTTTTAAAATAACACCTTGAAACTCCAGCACCCCAAACAACAAAATGCAAAGAACAATGGGGAGACTAAGTAAGACACCAGCAGCTGGAGATATGGAGAGAAATTCTAGCAGATTTCCAAGTCTTCCAAAATGCACAAACTTTATAGATGAGAACCAGCATTTATAGATGAGGATCAGCATTTATGTCTTACCAATGGAATTCAAAGAATCACTAACCAAAGAAATTAACATATCCATAGAGGAACAATCCATCCAATTCACAGAAGAACTAACTCCAGCAAAAGATGACAGAGTCTATAAAAAGGGAACTAAGGGAACAAAAAATATGCTAGGAAACTACAGTAGCAGAATTACACACATAGAAAAATGCATGGATCAACTTAAAGACATTGTTGCAAGCCAGAAACAATAAAGAAGTCAATAAAGAAATGAGAGACAAAACATTGGAAGAAAATGTAAGATACGGGCCCGGGAGATAGCATGGAGGTAAGGCGTTTGCCTTTCATGCAAAAGGTCATCGGTTCGAATCCCGGTGCCCCATATGGTCCCCCGTGCCTGCCAGGAGCAATTTCTGAGCATGGAGCCAGGAGTAACCCCTGAGCACTGCCGGGTGTGACCCAAACCCCCCCCCCAAAAAAAGAGATTAATTAAATAACCCAAACACCCAATTGTAACTATAACCCTACACAATATAACAGCACAACAATCCTCTACGTCAATAATCTCCTTAAAAGTCAATGGACTAAATAGACTCTCCTATTAAAAGTCATGTAGTAGAGGACTGGATTGGAAAACAAAAATCAGATATCTGCTACCTGTGGAAAAACACACTTAAAGGATCAGGATAGACACTGGCTTAGCATAAAAGGATGAAAATCAATTATCCAAGCCACTGGAAAAATAAAAAGTGACAGCAAAATTATATTCGACCAAATTATAATTCAGACCAAATTATAATTCAGACCAAATTATATTCGACCTCAAGAAAGTGCTCAGAGACAAAAATGAACACTACTTATTGATCAGAGAAACATTACAACAAGAAATACTAATTCTGATCAACATTTTTGCACCAAATGTAGAGCCAGCAAAATAGATAAGACTATTGCTCACAAACATGGAAAAACATATACATGGAAATGTGAAAGTAATGGTAGATTTTATACACTGTTATCATCACTAGAGAGATCCACTAGGGAAAATGCTAGCAAAGACATAAGAACTCTATAGAAACTAGAAGAACTATATATGGACATATACGGGGTCCTCAATCCTCAGAAAATGAAATAAATATTTTTCTCAAGTGCACATGGAACGTTCTTTAGGATAGACCATGCTTTAGAACACAAAGCTAACTTATATAAAATCACAAATATAACAATTAAACCAAGCAATTTATTGGACCACAATATAACAGAGATCAAGACTGACTGTAAAAAGAAGATGTGGAGAAAATCTAACACCTGGAGACCAAACAACATGATGTTCAACAACAACTGAATCAGAGAGGAAATCAAGAAAGAAATAAAAAGATTCCTTGAGACAAATGATAATGAAGAATCAAATTGCTAAAATCTATAAAACACAGCAAAAGCAGTAATTAGGGAGAAACTAATAGCATAACAGGCCTACATTAGGAAAGAGGAAAATGACAAAAATAACACTTAATGTGACACCTTAAATATCTAGAAAACCAGGTAGACGACAAGAAATAATAACAAAAACAGCAGAAATAAACAATATAAAAACAATGAAAACAATGCAAAAAATCAATGAGACCAGCAGCTGCTTTTCTAAAGAATAATAAAGATAGACAAAATGCTGGCAAGACTCACAAAGAAAAAAGGGAAAACATCCAAATAAATCTAATCACAAATGAAAGGGGAGATATTACAACAGAACCTTATGAAACCCAAGACATCATGAGGGCTTATTATAAAAAACTATACCCAGTTAAGTTAGAGAACAAAGAAGAAATCGACAGATTCCTGTAAATATATCATCTTCTGAGACTTAATAAGGAGGAAGTAGAAAGTCTAAACAGGTCAATCACATCCAAGAAAATTGAAACAATAAAAGTACTGGACTAGATAGTTTTCCAGGTGAATTTTAACAAACATTCAGAGAAGAATTACTGCCATTGATCCACAGGCTCTTCCAAAACATTAAAAAGAGAGGAAACCTTCCTAATTACTTTTATCAGGATAATATCATGCTAATTCCCAAAGCTGACATTAGACCATCAAAAAACAAACAAACAAACAAAAAACTAGGGACCAATCTCACCAATAAACATGGATGCAAATATTTTTAACAAAATCTTAGCAAACCAAATCCAACGAAACATCAAAAAGATTATAAACCATGACCAAGTAGGTTTCATCCCAGGGATGCAAGGATGGTTCAACATATGCAAATAAATCACATTATACACCATATCAAGAAAAATAAAGACAAAAACCACATGATCATATCAATTAATGCAGAGAAGGCATTTGTGATAAATGTGATAAATGCTCATTCATGATAAAAACACTCAGCAAAATAGGGTTGGAACAAACCTTCCTCAAGATAGTTACAGCTGGGGGCTGGGTGGTGGCGCTGGAGGTAAGGTGCCTGCACTAATCTAGGACGGACCACGGTTCGATCCCCTGGTTCCCCATATGGTACCCCGTGCCTGCCAGGAGCGACTTCTGAGCGAATAGCCAGGAGTAACCCCTGAGCGTCACCGGGTGTGGCCCCCCCCCAAAAAAAAAAGAGAGAGAGAGAGAGATAGTTACAGCTATACATAAAAAGCCTACAACCAACATTATCATTAATCTTAAAAATACTGAAAGCATTCCCACTAAGGTCAGGTACTAGACAAGGGGGTTCACTGTCTCCACTCTAATTCAAAATAGTTTTAGAAGTTCTAGCAATAGCAATCAGACAAGAAAATGGGATCAAAGGAATCCAAATAGGAAAAGAGGAAGTGAACTATCTCTATTTGCAGATGATATGATGATATGCCTTAAAAACCCTAAAGAATCCACATAAAAACTCCTAGAAACAATAAAACAAATACAGCAAAGTGGCTGCTAAAGTCAATACACAAAAAACAATAGCATTTCTCTACACAAATAATGAAGCAGATGAGAAAGAGTAAAGGAGTCATTCCACTGAAAATAGTATCTAAAATATCAAATATTGAGAAATAAACCTAAGAAGAGAGGTGAAAGACCTATACCATATTTATTCCCTGAAATAGGCAACTACACACCATACTTTTATAAATAAACAAGTGTTTATAAATAAAAATAATTTCCCCTTTTTCCTTTCTTTTTCAATTTAATCTATGTTACTATTATATCATAATTATTTATTTATAAATATGTATTCCCTGACATCCCATATGGTATAAATATATGCAACATAAATCTATGGTTGTATACCATATGGTATAAATATGCCTCCTGTGCACCATCTAAAGTAATTTCTGAGTGTAGATACTGGAGTATCCCCTGAGCACTGACAGGTGTGACCCAATAACATTTCAAAATAATAATAAATCTGTCTCTTAAAATGGAGAATCATGATTTGTGAAAGGGCCTGTGTCAATCAAGTATAATAGATGTCTGTGGTGTCTTGTGGATAACTGGAACTGGAATTTATAACGCATCCCCAATATAATACTCAGAAAGCAGAGGGACCAGTAGTACAAAGCGTACTTCATTTAAAGACTCAAAGAATGACCAGGCTCATGTGCCAATACAAGATAAAGATCCATTCAATTATCTCATATAACCAACTGCTATCTAGAGGACAACAGAAGAAAGAAATCTGAAAGAACAAAATTTGCTCTTCTGATGTCTTTCCCTATCCCCTTACAATTCTTAGTATTTTTTACGGGAAAAAAATGTACAGAAAAGATTTACGAAAACTAAAGAACTTAATAATAACTTTAAAACTATTTTTTCATTTATTTTATAGTGATAAACTTTCAAACACATTTTCTACTATAGGATATTTTCTAGAATTGCGTAACTAGAAAGTTCAGAATGACAATGACACTTTCTAAAATCTGTTAACTCTTGAAGTTGAAATGTACTTATCATCCACAAGATGGCCCTAGAAGCAACGCAATACAAATCTCCTGCCACAAAAAGAATGTATTCAATTTTTTTCTTTTTCTTTTCTCATTTATAAACAATTTATCAAATTTTTAAATATTAAGTGTTGTACTGACAAAATTATCTTTCTTTTGTGTGTGTTTTCATAAAACAGCAAAAGACACAAAGCATGTGGTCAAAAGACTTCTTCAGCCATACCCCGTAGCCTATCAGGGAAGGACACAAGGGAACAGTAGGAAGATACCCCTAGACAACAGCCAATCATTTTAAAGATCATCAAAAGCTAGAACCTTGGGTCCCGGGAGATAGCATGGAGGTAAGGCGTTTGCCTTTCATGCAAAAGGTCACCGGTTCGTATCCCGGTGCCCCATATGGTCCCTGGTGCCCGCCAGGAGCAATTTCTGAGCATGAAGCCAGGAGTAACCCCTGAGCACTGCCGGGTATGACCCAAAAACCAAAAAAAAAAAAAAAAAAAAAAAAAAAAAAAAAAGCTAGAACCTTCCTACATCCCTTCCCTATATAATCTCATTTATAACCTTGAGCAGGGTTCGTTGTCTCCTTCTAGAGATGACTCTTGGGGGCTGTTGGTAGACAGACTAAAGTTTCGTTCAGCTTTACTCCAATTCTGTGGTCTTGTCCTTCGACTTCTGGACCCTATCAAGGAACTAAGCAACCTTGCAAGACTAAAGGATTTCTGGGGTCGGAAAGATAGCATAGCAGTAGGGCGTTTGCCTTGCACGCAGCAGATTCAGGACAGATGGTGGTTCAAATCCCGGCATCCCATATGGTTCCCCGTGCCTGCTAGGAGTAACCCTTAAGCACCGCCAGATGTGATCTAAAACAAACCAAACCAAACCAAAAAAAAAAAAAAAAGACTAAAGGATATCTGCCATTTTTTTTAATGTGTAAAAGCATAAGGGAAAGACTGGTAGGGACCAGAGCCGTGGCACAGAGCAGTAAGGCTTCTGCCTTTCCGGTACTAGCTTAGGACGGACCAAAGTTTAATCCTCCAGCGTCCCATATGGTCCCCCAAGCCAGGAGCGATTTCTGAGCGCATAGCCAGGATTAATCCCTGAGTGTCACCTGGTGTGCCCCCCCCCCAAAAAAAAGAAAGAAAAAATAAAAGACTGGTAAAGATTAGAAATTGTTCCGACCAGAACAATAGCACAGTGGTTGGGCATTTGCCTTGCAAGTGGCCGACCAAGCAGGGTCCAGGGTTCAGTTTCGGACATCTCCAATGTTGCCCTGAGACTGCCAGGAGCAATTTCTGGGCGCAGAACTCTGAGTGCCGCCGAATATGCACCCCCACCCCCAAACAAGGATTAGAAATTGAAAAAAAAAAATAGGGTTAAAAACGAACAAAGCAAAATAAATAGGTTTCAGCCATTACAAAAGTCCCAGGTTGCGAGATTTCTTGATTGTGGTTTTAATCAAAACATAGCCAGCTGCCTGTATTTAACTTCGTTAAGCTGTCTCTTACTTCTAAGCTGGCAAGTCAACAAAACCAACAAAAATATTTAACTCTTTCCCTGATGCCAGTTAGTGGAGATAAATATAAGAGAAAGAAAAAACAGCCATAGGGTTTGATTGGTTTTCTTGTGAAGAACCTTCTCTAGCTTTCTAAAATAAAGCAGCTGTTGGAAGTATCCTAGACACATTTAAGATAAAATGTTTATGATTGTAACTCCCATTTCCTGTCTGCTTCCTTTTCACTAAAGCAGTGGCATTAGATCTTCAGGGCTGATTTTTATGTTGATTAGTTAGAGAGGGAACCCCTGACCACTTTTTATCTTCCAAGGTTCCCTGTTCCACGTTCAACCCAGTCTGCACTGGTAATTTCTCTATTCCTGAACATTTGTGAAATTTGAAGAGTTTCTCCATCCTCCTAGATTGCTAACAGTTTCAAATACCTAGAGTCTTATTTTCTAACAGAAGACAGATAATTTAGCTACTTTCCCCCACCTGGAATGCAAAGAATGTTACTTCCTTTTATGAATGGAGAAAAATGATAAGAAAAACTCTCTCTTCTCTCTCTCTCTCTCTCTCTCTCTCTCTCTCTCTCTCTCTCTCTCTCTCTC
>PVKC010030712.1:0-14744 GCA_004027635.1 Crocidura indochinensis
AAGAAGAAGAAGAAGAAGAAGAAGAAGAAGAAGAAGAAGAAGAAGAAGAAGAAGAAGAAGAAGAAGAAGAAGAAGAAGAAGAAGAAGAAGAAGAAGAAGAAGGAGAAAAGAAGGGGAGAACCTTACCTAGAATCCAGGAAAAAGAATTCAATGAGAAGACAAAATACAGAAAGTTATTGAAAGAAATAAAACTATACTAAAGAATTAAGTGAGGGCATGCTCACAAAAAATCACACATCAAATTTTGGGTAAGAGGTGTTTGAGGAAGGAGCTAAAAGAGAGGGATGTGCATATGGAGATGAGTATGACAATAACATTTAGCAGTCCTAATCCGACACCTATCTATAAGAGGTACATGTTTTGCTGAAAAATTGACTACCTAATTAACCTTTAACGCAGTTAGGGAGCATCAGAGCAAATATGCATTGGGGACTGTGAAATGAAGGGGAATGTGAAATCAGGGTCAAGGTTCTTTTCTGTATGCATACATACTTCAGTAACTACCTAGAACTGTTTTCAGACTCTTATTATGATGATTGCAGGACTTTCAGATTATGGATCACTCAACCTTTCTTTAGTCATACAACACAGTTATTTTTAAAAATTCTATGTTTGTATGTATTTTAGTTCACAGTTAGTGGTGCTCAGGGGCTATATAACCAGCTTGCTGCTCTGAAATCATTTTCTCTATATAGATTGCATGGCACAGGAGATTAAACTCAGGGTTTCTGCATGGAAAGCAAATGATACAACATTTTAGACATCTCCCTGGTCTTCCTTGTTTGATTATTTAGTAATTTTCCACACTATTTCTTCAATATCTATAGAAGTTCAAGTTTAGACCTGAAGAGTTCATATGAGCAAAAGGTATTAGCTATGGCATAGCAGTAGCTATGGTGTTAAATTTAAAGGGTAAATGCTATTTAGAAATACTAAAACATTTTAGTATGTGTATAATAACTAATATCCAGAGAGCATGTGGTCAGTGAGAAAATTAAGTAATAGGTCATAAAAGTTCTGAAATGTGCTTTCTTTAAATAACATATTGATGAAAGATTGGGAAAGAGAATAAAATTAAATAGGATCCATCTTTGACAGAATATGCTGTTTTATAATTAGAGAAGGGAACATATTATGATAAGAAACCATCCAATGTAAAAGTAACTATATTTAATGTAGTTAATTCATGTGCCAGTCAATTATTTTAGAATCCTGTGTTCCTCCTTGCAGGTTTCCTTTTCAAGGTTGGCTTCTGCCAAGGAATGTACTTCAGGTATCACTCAAGACAGTGCAGTGTGAAAAAAATAAAATAAAAAAGGAAAGAAGACTTATTTCATGACAACTTTGCTAAAAAAAAAAACTTGGAATGTTAGTTTCAATATATTCCAATGTAACTCTTGCTAATTTATTTTTCTATGCTAAATGACTGTAGTAGTGACTAAGCTAAATGCATAAGAAATGTGAAATGATTGGAAATGAAGACTTAGTAATTTAAAAAACTTAAAGTCATTAACATTCATTTAAATCAAGTCTGAAAGAATGTCAATCTTTCAAATCAGAGAAAACAAGATAAGTATGATAATTTAAAATCTAAAGAATTGGGGTTGGGAATGTAACTAAGTAGTAAGTAAGGAAGTGAAGATGGAACTGAGGTCTGGATTCAACTCCTAGAGTGACCCCCAATTAATATGTTAAAAATAAAGTGTTGTGATTACTCCTTATTCCAGATTACTCCTGATTATTTATGGATTCTAAAAATCTTATAATGATGCTAACTATTTGATTTCTAGAACTTTTGATAAAAAATATTGATATGACCACAACATTGGCATATCTAATGTGTTCAGTGCAAGTCTATATCACTTAAGTGAAATTATCTCAGATGCAGTCTTATTCTAATTATTTTATTTAACAATATTTTATGAAAGATTTTCAGTTTTAGGAAAATATTTATCATTTATCTTTAGACAGTGAGCTGGAAAATTATTTTTATGTATTCAAATAATTTTTAATCTAGTATTAAATGCTGTGAAATGAAGTGTAAGGGTCATAGAAAATTTATACAGATGAAAATGTATGTGATAAATTAATTTGCACAGCCATATAAATGCTAATGATTAAACATTATCTTTATGGGGTGAAAGTCACTGGTGATATATTTGGAAAAACACTATTTATTATGTGTAATTTAGGTGACATTTAATTTTATCACCTTAAAAATGGAATATCACCGGTCCTGTATTCCTCTCCATGAGATGGTATAGAAAAATGTATAATCATCAATAAATGTAGATGTGCTAGACAAAGGTGAACAGGGCAGTACTTTCCAGTTTCCTCACACAGAGTCAGCTAGTTTCCTTATTGACTGCTAAAAATGATGTGCAACTTTAATGGGCTGACTAGGCATCTTACGCAGCCTGTATCACTTTAAAAAGTAGGAGAAGGAGATGTGGTGAACTCTAATATTTCTCAACCTATTTGTAAGTGTAAAATTATTTCAAAAAAAGCAAAAATAACAAAAGTAACAATATATACAGGCCTTCTATAAAACTGGATTGAACTGAAATTCAATGTACCTTACATCCTTTCTATATTCCTCCAAATTTATGCCTAAACTTAATGATTGTTGCGTATGTAAACATTTCTAATCTTAACATGATCTGGAATTGTTATGTATAAACATCTCTGACCCTACCCTGATCAGTGATTGGAACCTACCCTAGGGTGTAACCTGGCAGAATTGTTGTATATGTAAACATTTCTTGGGATTAGTATGTTACTGACCCTACCCTAGGGTGTGACCTGGCATTCAGCCCCTACCCTAGGGTGGTACCTGATTCTTGGGTATAAAACCAGGGTCTGTGGAAGGCTAGGGGCTTTTTGTTGGAACAGATGGTGAGTCATTGGACCTCAGTTCTTTCCACCGAATAAAGCTGATATTTCCACAAGTCTGACTCTCCGTGAGCTGTTTACCCGCTGATTCACCTCAGAACCGCTGGTTACTGGGTGGTAGACGCGTTCTCCGAGCTGGAGGGGAGAGACCTCATCCTAACTACCTCCATCTGCGAACCTCTCCTGGGAACGGACTTCTACAAATGATAATGAGACTGTGCGTTTCCTTGGGAAATTGTTTAATATCTTTTCTCCTAAAAAGTCAAATAACAACATAGTCTTCCTAAAGCGGTTTGGTTTCAGATTCAGATAAGGTTTAGGAAAGTAAACATCTGCCAATTGCTTTTCTTCCTGATCAAAATTGAAATTTTATGCTTCACTGATTTACTCTATACAAGTTTAATGGTTTCCTGGTATATGCAAATAAAACCATAGCATTTAATGTGTACAAACCTAGTGAAGACAATGAAACTAATAAATAATCAAAACTTACAGAAATTTATAAGAATATTTTTGAGATTTTGAATATTAAAAAGTATCTTTCTGATTTTGTTGATATTGTCTCAAGTAAATATGAATCTATGAGCTAAAGAATTAATAGGCTTTATGAGATTAAATAAAACTTTCCCAAGTAAAATCTGCAAAAATAAAAGGAAATTTAGTATAACCCATATTAGGAAAAATGAAATAAAACTTAAACTTGATTAGATTGCAGTACAAATGACATTTAATTATTAGTGGCAATTTAACACATAATTTATATGGATTAGATATAATCAAATATCTATATCTAATATCTATATCTGAGTAATAAGATTTTAAGCCAGTTTTAGGGATGCTAAAATAAAGCTAGTTTAGAGATTCTTAAATAAGTTTCTAAAATTTAATTCTATTGAATTATTGTTTGTGTATACTTATAAAAGAATATTGAAACTTAAATTTAGTAGGAATTAAAAAATAATTATAAGTACCATTGCTTTTGCTGCAGCAATGGATAAATGGAGCAGAATATTTCATAAATTTAAAAATAATTGTTATTTCTATAAAGTAGATATTCAGAATGACATTATCTATATTTAATAAAGAATAGTTATAGTCAACCAAAAAAGGAGTTGAGATAAAACTTGCAATTAAACAAATAATTTTAACTTTAAGATTGAGTTCAGAGGCCGAGGCACAAGCAGTAGGGTGTTTTCGTTGCTTGAGCCTAATGAGGAAGGACCACTGTTAGATCTCCCATTGTCCTAAATGGTCCCCCAAGCCAGGAGAGATTTCTGAGTGCATAGCCAAGAGTAACTTCCAGACCCCATCGAGCATCAATGGGTGTGATCACTAAACAAAAACAAAAACAAAAAAAAGAAATTTGACTTTCAAAAAATTGTCAGTTATACAAATTATCAATTTGCACAGAATATAGAAAAATGTACAGATTTATAAGTTGCCACTCATATACTGAAATAAAAACAGAGAAGTGTATAATAGAAGATATTCTAGAAGGTACTAATGAAAAGAAAAGTGTCTGAAACAGGGGATAAAAGATGAACCTATGGAAACAAATGAATCTATGAAGGAGAGTAAAAGAACAAGAAATACTGGAGAAACAGCTAACCTGGAGAAGTTTTGTCAAATAAATTATTTCATAGAGTAAGATTCAAAAGAATGGCCTTGTTATTGATTTTGCTTTTTGGCTAGTGGCTGGTAACTTCCTGGGAAATAGATTTAGTTAAGATGATGAGGAATCTGATTGATATAGAAATTGTGAGTGAAAGAGACAATGGAGACAGTGGTAAATATAAAGTTTGATGCAACAGTGTTTAATTTTTTTTCTGTCTTTTGTTTTGTTTTTAGAAAACACCTTAGGTGCTCAGGGCTCGTTATTCTAGGCTCAGGGATCTAGGCTCTAGCAAGGCTCCTAAAACCTTCCTCATGTGGTGCATCAAGCTAAACCTTGGTGGGATTACAAAGCAAATGTCCGACCCATTGTACTACCATTTCACCCATTGTTCAAATATTTCAAGAAATCAGTATGAAACTATATCTCTAAGCAAACAAAATTGTACTAAATTATCTTCATGAACAAATTTTAAATTATATTTAAATAATTTAATGTAGTCAATGACTCACTGCTCTATAAATTTAGATGAATGTATAAAATACTTAGCAGGCTTTATTACAACTGTATTCTTGTTATTTCTTTTAATCAGTATCCACATTTAAAGATGCTAACACAATCAAGGAAATTATTCATATCTCATCTATTATTTTTCTTCCAGGGTTTTGTTAAAATAAAGACATCAGAAGGAGGTCAAGGCAGATACCTCAAGTGGCAAAGAAAATGCTTATATATTCTGTACTCTGGAATTGATCCTTGGCACTGTCTCTGTGCTTGAGAACAGTGAGCTATAACGGTGGTGTCCCCTAAATACCCCATTGTCCTTTAACGTAAGCATTAGTTGTCCCTGTATTGCCAAGCTAAGCATAACAAACATTACTTGATTTTGATTACTTGTTTTGCATTTTCTTTAGTCTCCATTCAAGTATTAGCTATAATTTTTAGTTTTATTCCCTATTAAAATCCAAATATATCATTTTTGATATGTTTAATATTTATATATGCCATCTTAGTTTATCTTTAATTTTGATATTCAAAAGATTTAAAATATCGGAAAGTTTTTTTTATCATAAAATAATATATAAGATTCAAATTACATAGAAATAAAGGATTCTCAAATTCAACAGAAAATTTTTTCTTATATGTTCCTTTACATCTCAAGCATCTTGAATTTAAAGTAACATTATATGCTACCTGTACTCATTTCCAAGAAAGTATTGACTTGGGATGGAACCATAGCACAGCAACTAGGGCATTTGACTTACATGCATTTTACCCAAGTTTGATCTGCAGTAGCCCAAAGCATTTGCCTTGTGCTAGGCTGACCTATGCCCCATTCCTAGCATCTCATATGTTACACACACACTTCCAGGAATAATTCCTGAGCAGGAAATTAGGATTATCCCCTGAACATTACCTTAAATTGCAAAAAAAAAAAACTATCTTCCAAATTATCAAGATAAGGTTACTAAAATGGATATGTATGTAATATTTCTTTATGATATCAAGAATCATTTGAAGGAGGTTGAAGTAGTCACTTAATTAACATGTTTGAACTTTGTACAGGTATATATGTGTGTGTCTTTATTTGAGATAGTGTAAAAATGTAAGAAAAAAGAAAAGAGAAAGAAACAAGAAAAGGAATGAATTAAAAATATGAAAACATGATAATGGGAGGGTTAAAAGCAATTGTCATAGGGAATGTTAGGTTATCTATTTCACAAAAAATACTTTCTTTTTGTTTGTTTGCTTGTTTATATTTTGGGGCCATACTTGATAATGCTCAGGGGTTACTCATGGTCTGTGCTCAGAAATTACTCTTGGTGGTGCTTGGTGCAACATGTAACATACTGGGGAAGAAACTAGAGTCAGCCTAGTGCAGTACTACTCAATTATTTTCTGTCATGCCACCTAGGAAGAAGAAAACATTTTTCTAGCCCCCTATGCTACTGTAAATAGTATCTTTATTAAAAAAGCTTTAACCTGCAAAACAAAAATATATCAAATAATTTGAGCTGATTTTTTTAAATCAGAGGTGATGTCTGGATTAATGGCTACAATGAGCACGTTTTGCAATGCATAGCTTTTCGCAGCGTGGGTTTGAAGCAAGACACAGCAACTCTCAGGTCCAGAGACATACAGAGACATAAACATGGGGCTTAGCTTGTTATGACAGCATTTGCTGATGTTAAACATGCTCCCCCTTTACGGAACCTCACGCTCCCTTGGGGAGTGTGCCCCACTATTTGAGAACCACTGGCCTAGTTGAAGGCAAATGCCCTTTGCCGGGCTATTGCTTCGATACTTAGGAATTTTTTATACTTCATTGTTTCTACTATTTACTCACCTTGACCCCAAGTTTTCTAGACTGTATTAAGTTATCTATTTATTTGTATACCTGGCCTTATACCTGGTTCTGAATTCAGGGATCATTCCTTGCACGGCTCTAGACACTACTGGATGTTGAGGCTCAATCACAAGCTCCTTCCCTGCTGCACCATCTCTCCAGTCCAAGGAAATTTACTTTATAAAAACTAGCTTGTCTTATTTCAACATTTAATGATATAGATCACATTATTCTGACATCATCTGTTTTATTCGATTTTGGGGCCATAAATAGGGGTTCTCAGGGATTACTCCTGGTTCTGAGCTCAGGGATCACACCTGGCAGGGTTTGGGGATTATATGTGATATTGGGGATCAAATTCAGGTCAATTGTGTGCAAAGGAAGCATTTTGCCTGCTATACCATCAGTTCTATACTACCATTTTCAGAAGGAAAATTTCCAAAAGTAATCTGATTACTTTTAAAACATTAAACCAACCCTATTTAAATAAATTAAAAACGATCCAATTAAAAGCATCCTATTTCTACTATTTTCCAATAATAGACATCAAATAATCTCTTTTTAAAATTATTTTCCCTTTTTAAAAATAATTTTTATTGTGACCAAAAGTGAATAATAAATCTTTCACAGTAATATTTAAGGTGCATAGTGAAATTGATCATGGCCATTCCCACCACTAGAGTTGTCCTCCCTGCATTCCTTTTTCCCAGCATCTGTCTCATATCTCCCTCCTTTGCCCTTCTCCCCAGAGTACTAGTTAACTGTTCCCCTCTGTGTATAGCTTGTTATAGATAGGGTATCTATTCTGTTGTTATTGACTTTGGGTTTGGTGTTTAAGTCTGATCATTTTTTATTTTTACTCAATATTTCTATGTCCTACTACCATTAATTTTTATTTCTCCCCTCAATTCATGAAGCAGAACAAGATGATTCAAGTTCAGTGGTTCTGCTGGAAGAAGACAAAACAAACAAACAAACAAACAACAGTAAAAAATAACAACAACGAACAGTAACTACCAAAAAAAAAAAAGAAAAAGTACCCAGCAACAACAACAAAAATATCACTAAATAATAACCACAGTAGTGCAAAAGAAAGAAAGAAACAAAAGAATAAAAAAATGAAGGAGTGCTGGTTTGGCAAGGTTTTGTGCTTCTCCTTTTTTTCCTTTTTTTTTTCTTGGCACAGTAATATTGGGGAAACAAGAAAGGGAATCCCCTTGGCCTAAGAGAATCAGGGTTTCTCCGCCTTTGAAGCATACTGCCATGGGAACAGCTACTGGCTCCCTAAATGCTCATTACCACACCCAAGGTCTTTTTATGGTGCCAAGAAACTTTCCACTCCTTTGTGAATGATAAAATCAGACCTCTGTAGCTAGAGATCTAGGTATTTGCACAGGTCATAGGACAAAGTCTAGGATAGAGTCTTTCTTTAGGGTTCTAGAAGTTCTGTTCCATCGTTGTTGTAATCAGTCTTCTGTGATAAGTGGTCTTGGTTTTTGCTCAGATCTTATACTGAAGCCTAGGATAAAATCTTCATTGTGGTTCCAGAAGTTCTGCTCATTCTCAGTTGTCAAAGTCGAACCTCTGGAATTAGAGATCTTGATTTTTGTACAAGCCCACCTTGGCTAAAACCTAGGATAGGGTCTTTCTTATTGGTCCCAGGATGAGTTCTTCCTGGTCATGATTTTAAAGTTAGTCATCTGTAGTTAGCGTTCTTGGTTTTTGCACAGACCAAAAGACAACATGTCTTCTGATTTCATCTTACTGTTATTGATAAGATAGGACAACCTGCTCTTAGATCAAGTTGTTGCTATTTCCTCATTGTCAGGATGTCATATCAAAACTGATGCAAATTGGTACCAGAGTGGTACTAGGAATTTCCCAGGGGAAGTTTATTTCCTGGTATTGTTGCAAGAATCTATATTGGTTCTACTTCTAGGATCTGAGGTTTGAGTTTGGACGATCTCATGGATCTCATGAATTGTCAAATCTCATGGAATCTAAGTTGGGTCCACATGGCACATGTTCAGGGTGGGTGGTACCATGCATTATAAAAAATATGAGTTCTTATTCAAAGAAGAAAGGATCTTGGTTCTGTACATTAGGATTTTCCTTTTTTACTCTGCCTATACAAAAGTGTATGATGTATATAATGTTATATGTAATATATAATATTATATTGTTGTTGCATTTGGGGGTAAGAATGACAGGCTACACAATCTCTGTGCCCTAGTTTGACCTGAGCTTTTATCCCAGGAAAGACTTTTTCTTCTAGGTTTTCATACCAAACAGAATCAAAACAGGTGAAGTTACAAAAAATATATATCTATATAAAAATGAAGAAATAAATAAAAATGAAAACTTTTTATCTCCCCATTTTGCCCTTATATTTTACTGTGGGATTCTAATTCCAGAGTAGCAAAATGCAATATAAGATATGTCACAATATGCAAAAGATAAAGAAATTATATATTACCTAGAGATTCTTGCTTCATAAAAATCATTTTATTATGGCAACATCAGTAGGTAGGCAACAGAGAAAAATTATTTTTAAAAATGCATATATAAAGTGAAATGCAGATGCACTTCTCTGTTTATATCACATTCTATTGGTCAATATTTGTCTTTGGTTGTTTCAGTTTGACTATGAAGTTACCTAGACATTCAATGAAAGCAAGTCTCATCAGCAACAATTCAAATTAAAAAATGGGTCAAGTATTCTCAAAATCTGAAAATCTGAAGCAGTATCAAAAATATCCTAATTTGCAATATTTAGCTCTACATTAGGTTTATTTGAGTGTCATGTGCTCTTTCTCAAATCCACTAACCTCTTGAATTTTTATACCCACTATTCCTGCATGCAAGCAACCCTAGTTCAATCTCTGACATCTAATATAAACCCCAAGCTCTCTCAGGAGTAATTTCCTTAGCACGGAGCCAGAAATAAACCCTGAGCACTGTAGGTCTGATCTCAAAACAAACAAAAATAGAAGTGAATTTAATTTCCTAATTTTTTTAAATTATTGAACTAATTATTATTAAAGGGAGGTACATGATTCCTTTGTATTCTCTCTGTGAGTTTTCTAAATGAAAAATGTTCACTGAACTGAAACTTCACAATTTTAATACACTTTAAATGAATACTTAAAATCATCTTAAAAATATATTGTTATACTGAGTCTTTTCAGGATATCATTTAGATTTAATCTGTGGATAATGAAAATTAATTTGGTTAAATTTTATATTTTCAATTATATTTCTATTCAGGAATCATAAATAGTTTTCATTATGGTCTGCTAAGCTGAAGAAAAAAATACCTAAACCAAATGAAACTCTTGTAATAAAAAGATGTTGAATGTGGCTTGCATTTTAATTAGTGTGGAGAATATTAAGTTTTTTAATGAATTAAACACAAGGTTACTCTCAATATTACTTTAGAGAGCATATGAGATTATCTGATTTTTTTCCCTCCATCTACATGTTTGAGTTTTCCAGTGGTGGAAGTGTATATACTGGAGCTAGACATATAAATGAGTCACACATATGATTTGCTTGTGGGAAACCAAAATTTAATCTATAGCAGTGCCTGGTTAAACTAACCTAAGTTAACATGTAACATTTTAATCAATAGAGTTTTTGAAACATATTAGTTTTTACTTCTATTTCAAGCAAAATGTGCTTCTGAACTGTGTCCGGTAATGTCTCACATATAAAATAAAAATATTTCTTATTTAAATGAATGTAGTAGCCAAAAATGTTGCTCAGAATCTAATGTTTCAATTAAGAATCATAGTTCAAATTGCATTGTGTCATCTGTTTCAGAATCTGTTTTCTAGTCAATAAACCAACATGAAAACAAAGAAAAATAAAGTTCAAGGACCTGAGAAGTGATTCACAAAAATGAATTATGATAGCATTATGAGGTATATAAAAGTATATTACAAAAGAAAATTGATGCACAAATGTAACAGATTTTTGAGGAATCTCAGACAGAACACAATTATTATCACTCTACTATTGTTACTATAAATAAGACCACATTATTATCACTATCTCAAAAAATACTAATTTTAATAATGTTAGGGTAATCACAAAAGTTATTACTTTACTGCTTATCACTTAAATCACTTTCAAAGTTTATGGAAAATATGATAAAAAGTAGATATCAGAGGTCATTAATCTCAAGTCTTAAATTATAAGCAGAAATTCAAGCGAAAACATGACAAAGTTTATAGTATATAAACAATAATGTTTTAAAATGGTCATGTTAGCATATTTTCATGTAGTTATGTATGACTTCATCAAGGAGGAACTAAAACTAGAGAGTGGACAGACAGTAAAGGCTAACATTGGAAATGGGGCTTTATAGCCTCAAGTTTTCTAGATAAGAGACTTTTGCCACTTTATTTTATTTTGGGGCGGGGGGACTACACCCGTTTGATGCTCAGGGGTTACTCCTGACTAAGCGCTCAGAAATTGCCCCTGGCTTGGGGAGACCATATGGGACACCAGGACATCGAACCACCGTCCTTCCTTGGCTAGAGCTTGCAAGGCGGACACCTTACCTCGATTGCCACCTCACCGGCGGTCCCTGTCATTTTATTTTTAAAAACTTTGAAAAGGTGTATTGAATAGGTTACTCTATTAGTTAAGGTCATTGTTCATGCAGACTTCTCAAAGAAAAACAATTTAATTTATATTGAAAAATGTCCTCATCAGTGGCACCAATTGGCAAAATAGCTTTCAGAAGCACAGCTTTGTTCAGATTTTTATTTCTGCCTCCCCACCCCACCCCCAATTAACTTGTTGAAAATGGAACTCATTCCCATCTGTGATTTATCATATAAAAGAAATGGAGGAAGAGGAAAACCTCAATTGTTGAACATTAAGCCTGAATTGGGAAGTCACTTCCACACATTTGTTTGATCTTAATCACCTGGCAGTTCTATTTGTAGGTAATTTAGGAACTGGATGAACATGACCCTAGGTTAATGATGTAGGAGCAGTGATAGCAGGTCTCTGTTCATTTATAGTTCTCCGTTTTCCAATATTTGCACAAATAAAAATGTTGATTAATAGATATTCCCAGACTTATAAATAGAAAAAATTATCAAAAAATAGAAGAAAAAAATTTTCAATTGGGAGGAATTTATTGTAAGAATAAATTAATTTTGGCTCATTTTAAAAAACTTTTTTTTAGGAAAATTGGGTCTTCCTATTACCAACATTTCAGAGGATATCCATGTTACCAGAGATATATATTGAGGTTAGTGTTTGTTTTCTTTTAAGACAAGATTAATATCTTTCATATCACTTAGGCTGGTGAGGAATATTTATTTAAGACCTATTAAGTTATACATTCATTTAATCAGATCTTAGGTATTTCACTGTTACATCTCAGTCTCCTGTAAGTTCAAGACCTGGGGCAGAATTTATCGTTTTGGGAAATGTTTAGCATTTTTCAGAACCTTTGAAATTTTGCAGATTCCAGAAATTTGTAGAGATGTTTAAAATATAGAATGTGGACGGTTAAAATGAAATAACTTGCAGCAGCTGGCAAAAGGAAAACTGAAGCTTCGTTTTTCTTTGACAATTGGCCAGAGAAATTCCCCAAAGCAGTTTCCTGAGCCGATGGATTCATAAGAATTAGAGAAAAGATTTGCCCACATAAATCAGAAGTTGAAGACATTAGAAATTATTGCACAGTTCAACTGTCTGGGACTCTTTCCAAATGTCCACATCTTCCATTTATCTCTGCAGGATGTCCCTTGAGCGTTCTGCACTGCCCAATAGTACATTTTATTTCCTAACTACCATCCTGTATGATTTGCTAACCTCCAGTGGATGACTTAGTTTTGTCCCACTTCTCTTTATTGAATATTACCTTTCATACTCTAAAATATTGTAAACTATCAAGTATGTGCAAAGAAATGAGTTCAGACCTCCGTTTATTGCCATACACAAAAGTCAAATCAAAATGGATGAAAGACTTTGATATAAGACCGGAAACCACAAGGTACATGAAGAAAAATGTAGGCACAACACTTCATGACATTGAAGCTAAAGGCATCTTCAAGGAAGAAACACCATGGTCTAAGCAAGTTAAAACAAGGATAAACAGTGACTATATTAAAATGAGAAGCTTCTGCACCTTGTTAGAAATGGTGACTAGGATACAAAGACTTCATATGGAATGGGAGAAATTATTTACTCAATACTCATCTGATAAAGTGTTAAGATCTATGAAATACCAGGTACTGGTAAAATTCAGCAAGAACAAAAAAATCTAATCCAATCCAAAAATGGTGAGCAAAAAATAAACATGTCCTCATAGAAGAAATACAGATGGCCAAGACACATGAAAAATTGTTCCAAATCACTAATCATCAAATATGCAAATCAAAACAACAATGAGATATTATCTCATGCCTCATAAACTGGCACACATCACAAAGAACAAAAACAACCACCAACCTGGTGCAAATAGGGGACAAAGGGTTTCTCATTTACTACTTTAGGAAATGTAAACTGGTCCAGGCTTTTTTTTTTTTCAAACAATAAATATGTTACTCAAAAATGTAGAAGTTGAGATTTTATATGATCCAATAATATCATTTCTAGAGATATATCCTATGAACCAAAAAGCACAATATAGAAAGTCCTCTGTATTACTGTGTTCATTGCATCACTAGTTACAGTAGACAGAGTCTGGAAATGGCCCAAGTACTCAAGAGTGACTAAAGAAATGATGGTATATATACACAATGAAATACTGTGCAACTGCTATAAAAAATACAGTCATTAAATTTGCTTATTGGATGATATGGATATGGAGAGTATATGATGAGTAAAATGAGTCAGTGGAAGAAGGATAGACATAAAATATTATCTATTATCTCTGGAATAAAATAGTGAATAAAATCTGTGAAAAAATAATATGGAAACAAGATCCAGAGACAAACAATCCATTGTAGGAAGCTCACTATAAATAGTGGATTAGTTTGTGTAGGAAAGGGACCACTAAGACATTGATCATTATAACTGGTAACTCTGGATAATAATTGGGTACTTATGAGATAAAGTGATGTGCACAGTATCTTTTCGTTAACAATAGTGCAAACAACAGTGTCTTAAAGGGACAAAATGGGGGGGGGAGGACAAGAGAGACAGAAGAGGTAAAGCAGGAAAGGAGAGGAGGGAGTTAAATAACTGACCATAGGGGGATAGAGGGGTATATGGGAAATAAATGGGGATATTGGTGGCAGGAAATGTGTATGGGTGTATACATTCTAGGACTGAAACCCAATCATGAACAGCTTGTAACCATGGTAAAAAAAATAGCGATTTGTGTGTGTATAGATATATATGTATATATATATATATACATATATATATATATGTTTGAGTGTGTGTGTGTGTGTGCGTGTGTGCGCGCGTATTTCCTGGTACTTTCCTGGAAAATGATCCTGTTTTTCAGTTCTATGGCTTACTGCAATGTGCTCTGTGTGAGATTCCTTCTTAGTATCTGTCTCTGGATTGCTAAGCCCTGCCTAAATATGATGGCTTTCTGGACAAAGAAAAAGTCTCATAAGATTCTATAATTGGCCTAAATGAATATATTGGGAAAATGGCTGGCAGTTAGGACAAGAAAAGTGATTAAGTTAGGGCAGTCTGCTGGAGGCTTCCTTCTATCTACTGCCATCTCCCACTCCAGGCTGTTCCACTGTTTATTTAGATTGGTTACCTCTGTTTTTGGTTTTCTGTGGGTGTAGTCATCATCTAAATTAAATTTATCTGCAGCTCCACCCTTTTAATCTCACTGTAACATTAGCCCTCCACCTCTCCACTCTCACCTTTACAAGAGCAACATTTAAAAAAAGATGAAGGGGAGGG
>PVKC010030713.1:0-14751 GCA_004027635.1 Crocidura indochinensis
ATGCAGGGCTTAGCCAACATTTCTAAATCAAAAAGCTCCTTTCTGCTCTGCTATGGGAACATGCATTCCATGAACAGAGGGAGAGAATTCAGTTTATTATTTCTTAGATTAAAAACTTCTAATGAAAGAAGTTCTCCTTTGAAGAGGTAATGGCAACAATGAACAGAACAGCAGTGGAAGTTGCTCCCTTGATATTCCAGGGAACTGTCTGGTGGTAGTTCAGTTGGGAAACTGGTAACAAGTTGCATGCTCTTTTAGTGGTGAGGAAGTAGTGCTGCCCAGGCACTTGTGCTCCACGAAAGGGCCAGGGGATAAAGTAAACATGCACATTAGAATGCTGTAGGCACTGGAAGGACTATAATAGTAGATGTAATTGTAGCAGCAGATTCATGCTGTCCTGCTAAATGGAAAATCCACAATTCAGACCATGAAGTATCCAGGTGGATTTGTTGCTTTAGATTACATAAGTCCAAGACCTGAAATCTTACTTTATGTGCTACAGTAAAAAAAAAAAAAACTCCTATGTATTCTTGAGCCATCTAGTACAAAGATAAGCTAACATGGCAGGGAAATAAATACTAATAGGATTCCATGGATTCCATTACTCAGGTATCTCCAATCAATTAGGGGCTTTAATTTATTCATCCTGGCATAAATATTTTAAGATTAATTAATATCAATTAAGGTTCTCACTTATCAAACTGAAGACAGTAACATGGTATATGCTGAAATTTAAGAGGAATGAAGAGAAAAGAGGTGGAATTGATTAGATATCCTAGTTTCTTGACACACATTCATGTTCATGTCAGGGACTAAATATTATGCCTGAGAAGTAGATACTCACATTTCGTTGCTCCTTAAGCTTGGAGAGGGGAAATATGCATGGGACTATAGTTTTAATAGCTTATTTTGTTTTGGTTGGTTGTTTTTTGCGCCACACCCTACAGGTGTTTGGGGGCTGCTTCTGCCTCTGTTAGGAGGTTGCTTATGGGCTTGCTCCCTGTAGTGCTCAATGGACCATGTAGTACTGGGGAATCAAATCTGGTCCTACTGCACACAAAGCCTGTGCTCAGCTCATTGTCCTCATAACCTATGTTAAATGAAAGACTCTGCTATATTCTGGACTTGACTTTTTATAATAAGCAAATAAATTGGTAGAAGCATATTACATCTTGGACAAGTTTTTCAAAGTTAAATAATTTCAGTAAGTGTCTAGATGCTAAAGAAATGCTAATAGGTATTAAACATGATAGCTTCTTGTTCAAGATTAGGTTGCCTTTACTTAAGAAAAATAAGGAGAAATAAATTTTGTAGTTGCTGTCACTAGGACAGTCAGTGTAGTGTTGCTCCAGGGCACAAAGGAAGATTTACTGGTGTCGCCACTGTCTCTCCCCAGATTGTAGTTGAAAGTCAAGGTCACACTATGATATATAAAAAAGATAAAGGTCACAAAAAGACTTGTAGTCAGCATTCTTCTAGGAACCATTGATTCTTGGTAAAGCTTAGTTAGGTCACAAATTAGATTTCTATGCCATATCTCCTATGTCACATTCTTTGGCCATATGGAGAGAAAAATAGGCAAACATAGAATGACAGAGTCACTGATCTAGCCCTACAATTTTTCTCTTGTGATGAGCTTACCTTTTCACATTATCAAATACCACAATCAACAGAGGTCTCTCTCAAAAGTGAATAGTGACTGTTCTGTACCATTGTATCAATCAAAAAAGAGAGAAAAACAGTGTCCATGAGTAACTTTTGACAAAGCAGAGCACTCTGGGAAACTTTGTTATCTCTAAGGAGATAAAGAGGGTGACATTCATTTTTATTATACCTTACCTAGCCCTATGTCTGGTATGCAATACAATTTTTATTTTACCAATGTTAGATGAAGCCATATAGACATTAGTAGGATTCCCAGGTGCAAGATAGTTTTTAGGACAAGGAAAGATTTAGGATAGAATGCCTGAAGACTGAAAAAACCTTCAGTGCTCTATGATGGAATGGAGACCTGGAAATGCTTGGTAATACTTTGAAGCCAAAGTGGGAAACAAAAAAGTATATTTTGAAAAAGATAATTGAAATATCATTATCTACCTCTACATGATATTTTTAAAAACAATATTAAATTATATTCTTTAAAAAGATAGTCTATTTCATGATGTAAAGTTGCTCTAATATGAAATATATATAAAATATATAATATAAAACTCTAATATAAAATATAGGTCTCAGGAATTCTACTTTATTCTAAAGGAACATGTTCTGCTTTATACCTTTCTTTTACTCATTGCTTAACCCAGTGCATAATATTTTTCAATGCGTGTATGGATGAATACATCTCTATATCAATACTATCCCTACAGGTTTTAAAGTTTAATCTTCATGATATTTCAGATCTGCTTTGCATAAAATTAGGGCAGCACTTTCTTCTTAAATATATTTTAATCCTTATTATAACACTGCCTTGAAAACCCGTTATTTCTTTACTTTTTTATTAAGTTTTATTTTTAATTATGAGAACAATGAGGCAGAGAGGACAAGGTAAAGTTACAGTGGAATTGAAATGCCTCAGACCCTGTTTAATGGCTTAACTTGATTAACTCCATTAATCTTGGCAACCTGTGTAGTGAATGCTTTCATTGTCATTACTTTACTGATGGGGAAACTAAGGCACAAAGACATTGTATTTAAATGCTCATAATAGACAGAACAGCTCTCAGGTTCTACCATCCCATTTACCCCCACATCTGGGATAGATGAAGGCAGGCAGGTGTTGCCAAATTGAGGAAAACCAGAGAAAATTGTTGAGAGAAAGCCCTGAACATTTAAATTCCTTTGAGTGCTAAGAGAGATGAGGTAGAAAAGTAGTAAGAAGACAAAAGAATTTTCCTTTCTGTCTGAATGCTTCTTTGTTATATGGTTAAATGGCCTTTGTACAGATTTTTGCTGGATTTCTGCACATTTCTGGGAAGTCAGGAAGGCATAAATACACAGCAAATCCTCTCCACTCAGCATGCATGCCAGGTAAACCCTCACATACAGGCTAGTTGTGTTCCCCTGAATGCATCAGCCACAGGAAATCAGGTGAAACCTATCCTGTGAGGCGGTTTGAATACAGAATGATCTGATTGTATCCAAAGTACTTTTTAATCCAATTTGACCTTATCAATACTTGATCGTAGAAACATTTGTGGGTGTTAAATGACATAGAATGAGTTTATTTAGGAAGCTAGCCAATCATGCTTTACTCAGGAGATTGTCATTCTTCCATTTTCTGGAACCAATTAACATGGATTTTTAGAGTTACTAATGGATCGATTTGGGGACTGCCTTTATATTTTCGTTTGAAAGCCAGTGATGTCTTTTTTGAAAAATAAAAATAATCTCTATTTTCATTGCTCTTCAGTCTTAAGCCAAGTATCCATTTTTTGTCTGTATTTCATGTTCCTGAGATGTGATAGATATATGAAGATTTGTTATAGACAAGATTGGGTTTATTGCTTGCTGGTCATACAGCAATTTCATGGTAAATCAATTACTAAGCTTATAACAAAGAATATTTGTTTTAGGAGATACCATTGAATAGCAGCACGGTCTATAACTGAGGGGGGATATGTGAATTTTCCCCTGAATAACATGAAAGTCATAGAGGAAAGTATCCAGGTATTCCTCTTAAATTTTCTTTCATGGCAGTTTGATTGATGGACTCACTCTGGTTTACTTCTTTCACTTGCCCAGGAAAAGAAACCTGATCTTATCAGCTCAGAATTCTGGGAACAGAGCTTCAAGTCTCTGAAAGAAGACTGAACATCAGACCACCCAGTGACATTAAATTGATAGAGCTAGGGAGGTGTTCGCTCAGTCAAAAAAGTGAACTGATTTAGAGGGGTGAAAATGCCTGGTTTCTCTCTGTGCAGGCAAGAAACAACAAAATGGCTTTGGTAATGCCAAACCTTACCACACTAGTTTCCTAGACAATCACAGACAAATACAATAAAGAAATGAGTCACGTAATTCCATGATTGCACTGTACATCATATTGTACTGCTTTTCTCAGCCCAGAGACAAGCCAGCATCCAGTCTACAGATGGTAGGCAGGAGAATTGGGAGAAACAGACCTGTTTGATCACTCCACTCCTGTAACCTCTGTTGTCAGGATCCTGGGTATCAGCAGATTCTTTGCCACAGCCATGTCCCACCCACATTCCAGTGAGCTGCTGTTCCTTTTAGTTACCAGTTTTCTCAGACAGTGTAATTTTCTTGTAGAATAGATAATTTGATGGACAGAAGAAAGCTCAGGAAGTGTGCCAAGAGTTGTCCCTGTTGAAAATAGAGGCAAAGGGCAAACACCCTGTCTAGACCTATTTCTGGATAGCATTGAGTGGGATCAGTCCTTTTGCCTCTTGGAAAATCTAGGTCTTCATCTGTAAAACTAGCAAAATGACAACAGCTTTAGGAACTGATCAAGCTCCCCTTTATAACAAGTCACAGAGACTGCTCAAATCCACTTCAATAGAAAAAGGTTCTGTGGTTCATGTTTTAGAGAAGTATATTTCAGGAGAAAAAGACTGCTTAGAATTTGTTCTTACTATCTGTTCTCCATGTTGCCTTGTTCTCTCTGCTAATCTTTGCACAATTATGGAGTCCAAGGCTATAGAGAGTCCCAAGCACTCTCCACTCTGATCACTGCAGTCACAACAGGTTAAGTCCTGCTAGTGTCATCTAAATGTCTAGAGACTGTGCTTGAGCCCCAAGTCTGTCCCTTCACAAACACTGTGCCAAGATATGAGATCATTTATTATCCCAAACTAAAAATAGATACATACATAAATAAAATCACAAACTTCACTCTGATCAAGGGTTCATGGGCAGCTGGACCTGTAGAGAACCACTTAGGGAGACAGAAAGGCACATGGATAGAAAAACATATTATACAGAGCATTCACACAGAAGATGCTGCTTATAAAGGAGCAGATGCAGACCTAAAGACACTGTGCTAAAATCTCTGGGAGAGCAGAGAGGATTTTTAATGGTGGGAGTGGCCACAGAGTATGTTGCTCATTCCATGTTTCCAGGAACTATACCAAAGGACCATATTCAAATTATATCTGGCCCACAGTTGTGACACATACACAGTCACACACACACAAACACACACAAGTCCTCAACATGCACATAGACACTCACATATGCAAACTACATACTTGCTTACATACTCATACACAAAGTCATACATAATTGCATATACATATTGATTCACTCACATACATGATCATGTCCTTATATACACATAAACACATACTTGTCCACACTGAAACCCAGCACTTCCTAGCATTGTATTACACAGAGGGATGATGTAAGAGAAGGTCCCAAGGGAGTTGGAGAAGACTCCTGTAAGTATTTCAGATTATAAGAGAGCATCTGACAGTACTCTCCCAGGAAAGAGGTAGTATGTTCTACTGAGTGATTAAGGGGTCTTGTATGAATGGAAGACTTGGAACAGAGGGACGCTATTTAGGGAAATTTGAAAGATACTGGGTAGGAGTCCTAAAAAACATTAATAGTTGAGGGAGAGAGCCTGGTAGACATTCCTTGGGGCCTCTTTAAAAATCCTAGAAAAATATGCATTTTGACCTCACTTTCCACCCAGCTCAGATCTCCTGCCACTGTTACTCATTGACCCAAACCAAGGTCAAGGGGGCAATGGTGGAGAGGATCCACTGAGTTCAGCCATAGTGTCAAGAGCTAGTGGAAAAGGTAGTGAAAGTGATACTCAGGGCGAAAGGAAACTTAGAAAACTTAGAAAACCAGAGGATCATCTTCAGAACACTTTTATCTGGTTGGATATGTGATATAGTGCAGGAATATGTCTACCTTGGGTTGGGGTCCATGACAGAGGGCAGGGCATTTCTTAACCCCAATCTAACAGAGAGGCAGGCTGAGAGCTACCAATGGCCTAGAGAAAATAGAGTACGTCCTTATGGACATGGTCTTAAGAACAAAGTCATTAAAAAGGACTTTGCTGGGTCCTCTTGTCTGTGTGACTTTGAGACACCAAGTGACATTCTGAGCATTTGTTGATATTCCAATGAAGCAGAAACAATTCTGTTGTATTAAATATTAATTAAGGAGTCCTTGCAGTGGATGGATGGATGAGTGGATAGGCCTTTCTCAGCTTTGTGCCTGCAGCCCCTTTCAGCCTGTCGGGTCTGTAGGTTCAGGATAATGGTGAGGAAATAATCCACAGCAGTCAGATTTAAGCAGACATGAATCTTAATCAATAAGTCTTTAACTGCCATGTGCATATCTCACATGACTTCTAAGCTAAGCAGCCTCTTTGCACCCAACCTGTCTCTCATCTCCATCCTGTGTCCTCTTCCTGCTGCTTCTCTCTCTCCCTACCCCCAATCAACCCCTTAAATTACCAATCACAGACCCCTCCCAGTTATGGGAGGGTCTCCCTCTCCAGGTGGGATAGGTAGGATGTTGGGGAAGGGTAATACAATCCTTTCTCCTAGATTTAGTAGGAGGATTAGATCACACAAGTAAAAAAAATTGCTGGACAATTGTAGGTATCTACTACCCTTTGCTATTATTATAAGAATGACAGGAACAGTTACTTGGTTACTAAAATAATATAGAATAAGAAAAAAAACTTTTATTGTTTCAAAGAAGCAAAGAAAACTTCTTTTTATGTTTTTGGGTTTTTTTTTTTTTTTTTGGTTTGGGGCCTCATCCGGTGACACTTAGGGGTTACTCCTGGCTATGCACTCAGAAATCGCTCCTGGCTGGGGGACCATATGGAATGCCAGGGATCAAACCAAGGTCCATCCTGGGTCAGCCATATGCAAGGCAAACAAACACCTATCACTCTGACCCTGCAAAGGAAACTTCTTCCTATAGGAAAATGGATTTGAGCTTTCATTTTTAACTTCGGTTTTAAAAATAGATTTAGCATTTTACCAGAGGTGCCTGAAACTATACTGCTTCCTTCTTTCCCTCTCTGTCCATCACAGATGCTAAACTCTAGTATTTTATATTCTGACTAGAAACACGAATGAGTAGTCATGAGGGTGGTAATAATATCAGTATTTGTATCTGATATTCTATCACAGAAGCATATAATTGAGAGTGAAAAGAAACACTAGAGATAATGCTATCTTCCAACATGCAAAAGATAGATATGCCCTCCAGAATTAAATCAGAGTTTAGATAATCCTGAGTGGGACCCTGTTTTTTTTTTTTCATTCATACACCAGAGTTTCCTTGTCAGATTGATCTTATGCCCAAAATCTCTCTGAAAAATTTCCTTGTGTCTAGAGACTCCCTCACTTGGCTGAAAAATTACATTGAAATCTTCTGGAAATTTTAAGACTCTGACTTGGTCTCTGAAGATTTGAGTTCTCTGTTTATGCCATCTACTTTCAGCGCTCAGAGGTTACTCCTGGATCTGCTCTCAGAAATTATTCGTGGCAGGCTCAGAAATGCTGGGAATTGAATGTGTGTCATCTGTGTGCAAGGCAAATGTCCTACCCACTGTGCTATCATTCAGGCCCCAGTATTCTTTTAAAAATTATTTAATTGAATCATCGTGAGTTACATAGTTATAAAGTTGGTCGTTATTGAGTTTCAGTCACACCTATTTCTTCACCAGGGAAGAATCTACTGCTTCCAATGTCATTTCCCTCCCACTGTCCCCAGTGCCATCTGCTCTGCCTACCTCTATGGCAGACCTTGCCCCCCCTCTCCCTTTCTCTCTCTCCTTTCTCTCTCTCTCCCTTCTCTCTCTCGCTCGCTCACTCACTCTGTCTTAGTCTTTGTCTCTCACTCTGTCTCAGACTCTGTCTCTTACTCGCTCTGTCTCTCTGTACAATCTGTCTTTCTGCTTCTCTCTTTTTTCCATTTAGACACTGTGGTTTGCAATATTGTTACTGAAAGGGCAACATGTATGTCACTTTACCTTCTTTCAGCACCCAGTTCTTGTCCAAATAGTACTATCATAATGGTCCCTTCTCTGCCCTAGCTGCACTCCCCCACTATTTGTGGCAAACATCCTACCATGGATCAGTCTTCCTGTCACTTGTCTCTATTTCTCTATTGTCTTTAGGAATTACCATACTATATATTTTAATATGCCATAAATTAGTGTGATCATTTTATGTCTGTCCCTCTGACTCATTTTGCTCAACATAATACTCTCTATATTCATCCTTGTACAAGTGAATTTCATTACCTCATTTTTCCTAACAGCTGTGTAGTATTCCATTGTGTAGATGTACCAAAATTTCTTTATCTTTTCATTTGTTCCAGGAGACTTGCTGTTGTTTCCAGATTCTGGCTATTATAGGCAGTGCTATAATGAACATAGGAGTGCAGAGATCTTCTGTGTTGTGTTTTTGGGCCCCTTAGGTATATTCTCAGAAGCAGTATTGTTCTATCAAATGTGTGGTTCGTTGTAATGGTGCCACGTTAATACACAAAAATTTTGGCTTACCAAGGAATAAGGGATAAATTTCTATCTTCCTGCATAGATATTGGTAGGGATTCAGATGGCTTTTATGTTTCAATATCTTGTCCTGGTGCAAAAAAGGACTTTTATATCCATGCTCTTGTATCATCTTCCAGCACTCTGTTTTTACTAGTGGCCTTTTGTAGAATGATGTCCTGAGAATGTTATCTACCAAGAATAATTGTGGCTACATGACTTTGACATTAAGCTAAAGATTAAATTACTCTTCTTTATGTCTCTAGGCTATTGTTAAGGTTACTTAATTTAGGAAATTATCATCTGTTAACCTAGTAGTTCAAAGAAGCTTAGAAGTTTTCTCCTATTTGCAATGCGTGTTAAACTCATCTAACTTATTTTATTAAACCCAACAGAAAAATATCCTGCACAAATCCAATCCTATTCCTAACTTATCCTTCCAGGCTACTGTTTAAAAATTTATTAAAAATTTTATTGAGGTAACATTGATATATTACATAAAAGTAATTCCAATTAGAAAGAAAAATAGAACTGTCACTATTAGCAGATGATAAAAAACTATACATAGAAAGCCATAAATATTCCACTTAAAACCACAGAGTCCATTTTAAAACAATTAGAAGGGCCAGAGAGATAATACAGTGGGTAGTATACTTTCCTTAAGCACTTACAACTCAAATTTGATCCCTGGAATACCCCCACCTCATGGTCTATTGAGCCCTTCAAGGAGTCCAGGAGTGCAGAGCCAGGAGTAAGTCCTTAGTAACACTGAGTATAGCTCAACCCCTCCCCCACCCACCTCAAAACTATTGGAAATAATAAGCAAATAAAGTACAATTGAATGCCACTAATTAATGCTCTAAAATTGGTTGTATTTCTTTACACAAATAAAAAAACTAGCAGAAACTGGAGTGGAAGTGATAGCACAGTGGGTAAGGAAGGCATTTGCTTTGCATGCAGCCCTCCCAAATTCAATCCCCAGCATCCCATATGGTCCTCTAAACCTGTCAGGAGTAATTTCTGAGCTCAGAACCAGGAATAATATCTGAGTGCTGCCAGGTGTGCTACACTTCCCAAAAGAAACTAGCAGAAAGAGAAATTTAAAAACATGCCCTCCATCTGTCTCCATCCTGGGGAGTGAGTGTTGAGTGTCTTTTTCTATAAAAAGCAGTGCAGATGCTCTCACTCCCCTACTCAACCCTTAGATACCTTGATAACTTACCTAACAATTTCTTTTGTGGTCAATTCTCTGAATGGATCTCCTCCCCTTCTGTCTTTTTTTATGGTCCTCTTTCTGCCCTTTGAGCTTGCAAAATGTGCCCCTGGCTGGTGCAGAGACTGCTATGATTCTCAACATCAATTCTAGCCTGCTTATAATTATTCCATCTCTCTTATCAATATTTGGATTATGAAATAACAAGCATAAACCAACTGGATAAATGATAGGGAAGAAGAATTCATCAGAGAAGTTTCTACAATGGATTCTCTTGGGTGTGAATAGGCTGTGGACAGGCATTTTAAGATTGTGTAGAATAACAGCTTGGAATAAAAATCAGTGCTAAAAGTGATTCTGATAAATATAAAATTTTAAAATAATGTAAAGTATAAAACCTAAAAATAGGAAGAAACTCTGATTATTGAACTGCTGAATCCACCAATCCCAATGTTGGACATATTTCTCAACTTAAAGTTCCTCATTATTTTTTCAGTATTTTTAATTTTGCTTATGACCAGAGGGATCTTTAGGTGTTCGCTGCTGTTCCCTTTGTTAATCACCCTATTGCCTACTTAGTGTAATTCAAACTTGGTTTTTCAGAAAGGCTATCCCTTTGTTATTTGAAATACTTCATTTAGGAATTATTCTATGGCTTATCTTTATGTACTACATAGCACTCATTCCACCTAAAATGACATTATTTATTCTTAGTTTTCCCCACTAGAAATTAACTTCATATGGGTATATACTTTCTCCTATCAGCTCTCTATGCCACCAGCTGAAAGAATAAGAAAGGAACATAGTATTTACACATTCAATAAATATTGTTTCTTTTTTCCTAATACTCTTTTTGAGACAGAACATTCTTCTCGGTGGATGATAGTACTAGAAGGACTACAGCAAGCATGAGAGGGATGTCTTTCTTATTCTGGAGGATTTTTAATGTTAATTTATGTTTGATAGATATTTATTGAGAACAAGTAATAATCCAGAGTAGTAGACAATCATATTGTCAATGTGTATGTTTTTGTTTTTTGTTTCTTTTGGGTCACATTGGCAGTGCTCAGGGGTTACTCCTGGCTCTTTGCTCAGAAATTCTCTTGCCTCGAATGACTATATGGGGTGTGGGGGGATCGAACCCGTGTCCATCCTGGGTCAGCTGCATGCAAGGCAAATGCCCTACTGCTATGCTACCACTCCAGCTCCAGTGTGTATGTTAGTGTTTCTTCCATCTTAATGTCATGTTTCCTTTGATTAACAATATCCAATTCCTTTTCCTCAACAATGTTCTACAAATCTACCAGAAATCTACCAGCACTACAATCTGTGGGAAGACACATATACATATGCACACCCACACAAAGGAGAAAAGTTCTGGGCCTTTCTTGGAACCAATATCTGTCTTTTATACATTTAATTAAAAGAATTAGTTCATTTCTTTTTGCATTATGAATATATTAACAATCTCCTTCTCTTTCTTTACCTATCCTGCTCCAGATATATAATTTAATCAATCTCTAATAAACTATCTCTCCAGTCTTAAGTTGGACTATATTAAAAGAATGTGAGGGGCAAGAGGCATAGTATAGTATAAGGCACTTACCTTGCATGCAGCCAGTCTGGGTTGATCCCCAGCACTGCGCGTTATCTCTGAATCCCACCAAAAGTGATTTCTGAGCATAAAGCCAGAAGTAATGCCTGAGCACAGTAAGGTATGCCCAAAATAAATAAATAAAAGCTGAGGTGCCAGACAATAATAGAGTTCAGTGGCATAAAGTACTTTCTTTGCATGTAAGAAACCTTGTGATCAAACCTCAGCATACCACACACACATACAAACACACATGCACACACACATACACACACATATATATATATATATATAAATTAAATTATATAATTATTTTTGAAAGCAAGCCAAGTTGGGTACATTTTAGAAACTGTATGATTTTTTTTCGGTTCAGAAGGAACATTATTATTAAGTGGCTTAATAATAATTGTTTCCTCAACAATGCTCTAGGCACTGAAGTTGCCTCTGCAGCTGTTTGATCTGGTCCTAGAAATAAAAGGTCTAAGGCAACACTAGTCTAGCTACAAAAGTTGAATATGTACATATGGTGGCTGGAAGGTAAAAGCAACATTAGGCCTGATACTGCATTCTAAATCATATCTCTGTTACTCACACTATCCTGTCAGAGTTCATATGGCCTCAGTGTGCTGGGAGTAGAATTGAAGTTCTCTCAAAGGAAAGGAACAAGAAGGCTCTGCTCTCTGATGTCTGATGTTCTGCCCCTTTTCAGGAACAAGATCCCTGCAGTCTCCAGCCCTGCCCTGCCAGCCTTGCTTGGTTCCCAGGAAGCTATGCAGCAGGCAACATCTGAGAGTGACAGCAGTGTAGTTGAGATAAGAATAATGCAATTCTCCAGGCAGAAATGCGGTCTTCCAGCCCATAGAAATGATTCCTTTAGTAATTCCGCCAAAGATTATGTGTTATGTGTGCTTGGGGAGCCAACACAGCCGGAGAATCTGTCAATATTTCTGGTGAAGGGTGAGTGGAATCAGTCAAGCGTTTCAAGAAATATATAGTCAATGATTTTAACAGCAAGCGGTTTAGACTATGGAAAGATTCAACTACAGTTTTCGGGGTTTTTTTTTCTCCTTTCACCCCCTCCAGAATCCCCCTGAGCAAAATTTCTTAAAGAATTAAAATGAAATGTTTCTGGGGTTACAAATCATCTAGTCTCAGAGCTTAGAGCATTATCATTCTTCAGTTAATGGATCCAAAGAGATTTTGGAAGCATCTGAAGGCTTGCAGAGAGAGCCTGAAGTAAGAAAGAAGCAGGGGAGCTGTTGTCACAACAGAATTGCATTGGTAACAAGTTAGTCTCTTCCTAGCACCCTGGGAACAATTCGCCTGGGAACAATAGAATTGAGGGCACCGGGGCTGATGAGTTGGTGTGAGAAGGAAAGCATGCAGTTTCTGCTGGCCTGCTGGGCACTGAGTTCACGCAACTCATGACTCTTCCCTTCAGTTATTCTTCAAGATCAGGTTCGGTTTATATAATGGCTGTCTCAGTGCAGAGCCATTTATCATTTTATGAAGAACCAAAAGTAGGTATCTGTCCAAGAAGTGACATTTTCTTAGGAAAAGAAGATATAATGATTTATTACTGAGGGACTGTATTTTGGGCACTGACTGGGATTTGCAGTCGTACAGGAAACAATACTGACAGATAGCCACACTGAGTTCTGAAGACTATCCATTAAAGTCTTTGCTGCTGGAATTGCCTGGGGGTGGAGGGTGGAGAAGAGAGGGGTTAACCAAAGGTTAAGAAGAGAGTCAAACCATGCCTTCTGGAATCATAAAATTCTTACAAATTGGCCAAGTTGGGAAGGGAGGAACAGGATGGCTTTGATCTAGTGTAAATTCTCTCCAGTGTCCTTGAGAAAGTTACTCACTGAGAACCCAGCTGGGAGTGTGTCCACTCCCACCAGCTCTCAGGGAACTGTTCCACTCAGATCTTTTGCTTTCCTATTTCCTGCTTGTTTTTTCACAGGAACTTGTTAGTTAGGAACTTAGGAACTTGTTAGTTCATTCTGTAGCTTACTGTAGTTTAATATGTGTAGGGTACTTAAATTATGCTTAACCTATGGAAATAGCAATTATACTTATGAGTTATTATTTTGTTTTGAGGTGCTACACCCAGCTGTACTCAGGGCTTGTTCCCAGACCTGTAATCAGGATCATCCTTGGTGGGGTTGAGGTGAATCTGGTGTGAAGTTTATATTAGAAGGAATACAAGTTTAGAATTAATTGCTGCTGTTTTACTTCCGTAACTGTGCCTTGCTTTAGGCATAAGGACTGCCATGACAGGCCTCAAATTTGTGACAGAAGGGACTAGACTCAAAACAGCTAGTTTCAGGAACTTCAAGGGCGTACCAGGACAGTTAGATAAATTAGCAACACCAAAGTCACAGGCACCAGTGGGTGCCCATATTCCCCTTCTGTTACTTCAGACAACTAATTTAAAACTGGCTGATGCAACATGTACTATGAACCTATAGTTTTACCTCTAGCTTGAAGTCCTAGTGACCCTATAAAAGGGCTTACAAGCCCCCATCTGGATTATCATCACCACGTGGGAGAAGTGAGGCTCAGTACAATGGTAATAACTATTTTTACATTAATTGACTCATTTCCTAGCCATCTTTGTGGGTTGGATCTTGAGTCCAGAGCTAAAAATTAGAACCCAGATTGGCCATGTGCAAAGCAAGTGTCCTATCCTCTGTGCTATGGCTCTGACCTCCAATAATTAACCTTTAAAGTAAAAAGGGGAAACAAGCATTCTCTACCTTCCAACAAACTTTTCAACCTTCTAAAAATAAAAAGAAACAAGATAAACTTCCTTTGACACTTAGTGCACTGTAGTTATCCTAAAGACCGACAATAATAAGTTTTAACCCAAGCTCATCTTCCTCCTCCTCTTTCTTTGTTGTCTCACTGAATGGTATCAACTTCCAGTTACTCAAGCCACAACTCAAAGTTCTTCCTTCCTTCCTACTTCTGCTTTGTTACAGTCTTAGGAACCATAAAGTCCATAGAATAAACCTCCTAAATATTTGGATGTGACTCCTTTTTTTAAATCTTATGCTCAAAGCCAGGTGCACTATTCAAGCCCAAATGAAACTAGCAGCTTCCTAAATTGATCCCCCTAGCTTTCTGACTAGAGGTTTCTGACTAGTAGTTTCTTGAAGTACAATTCCACATAACCACCTGTGGACAAGAAAAATCCAAGTTAGAAAGTAGCATTTTGTACTGCAGTGCTGACACTTTGTAGTTGCAGTATTACTGTGCATTTCTCCTAGGAAGATTACTTTAATGAAAATAAAAAATAAGGAAGAATTATTCTTTTAAATACTTCTTTAAAAATAGACAAAAGGGGGCCCGGGAGATAGCATGGAGGTAAGGCTTTTGTCTTTCATGCAAAAGGTCATTGGTTCGAATCCCGGTGCCCCATATGGTCCCCCGTGCCTGCCAGGAGCAATT